>CAUYON010092896.1:0-49158 GCA_963573935.1 Arctocebus calabarensis
CAAACAATAATGACGGCTGCAACCAAAAAGTGGCCAGGCTTTGTGGCAGGCGCCTGTAGTCCCAGCTACTTGGGAGGCAGAGGCAGGAGACTCGCTTGAGCCCAGGAGTTGGAGGTTGCTGTGAGCTGTGATGCCACGGCACTCTGTCCAGGGTGACAGCTTGAGGCTCAGTCTCAAAAAAAAAACAAAAAACAAAGAGAAATTTTAGACCAATTCATCTGTTTTCAGCTGCATGCCACTTGTGTTACCTGCCCCTGAATCCAATTCCTGTATTCTTCAAAGTTCTGTAGCATGAACTGGATTGCTTCTGGGCTTCCCCCTCACCTGGATGAGATTTCAGTTTTGACTTATGAAAATAAATGACACGTCTGTGTCTGTTTTTCATCTTCCAAAATGTTGCTGTTATTCTTTAGTATTACTCATTGGAGTTTCAGGAGGAAGGGTAAGTAAATACAGGCACTGAATCTTCCAACTTTCGTGCAAATATCTGCACGATTTGCAGATATTTTCTCCCAGTGTATAGATTGTCTTTTCATTTTCTCCATGGTGTCTACTGCAGTGCAAAAGTTTTAAATTTTGATGAAGTTCAATTTGTCAGTTTTTTTCTTTTATGGATCATGCTTTCGGTATATCAATTTTTAGATTTCCTGTTCTCACTTCCAGGGTAAAGTTCCATTTGTAGAAGAGCCCCTCACCCCCGGGGCGCGTTACACAGCCTCACAATGTGTACATTAGGTGAGATCCCGCCTCATGCCCTTCCTCCTTCTGCAAAATGTTCTCCCCCCCACCTTCCCTCTACCCTCAAACTGAACTCTATATCTAAGAGTAAGAAATCTTTGGGATATCTAAGAAAACTTTGCCTACCTTAAGATTACAAAGATTCTCTTCTAAAAGTTTTCTAGTTTAACTCTTACATTTAGGCCTGTGATTCATTTGGGATTAATTTTTGTGTATTGTATTAAGGTAAGGATCTTAATTAAACTTATCCACATATGGTTATTCAGTTGTTCCAGCAATATTTATTGAAAAGACTATCCTTTCCCAGAATTCTTATTTAATAAATGGTGCCGGGAGAACTGGTTATCCACATATGAAAGTCTGAAAGTAGGCCCGCACTTCTCACCATTGACAAAAATTGATTCTATTTGGATAAAAGATTTAAATTTAAGATACGAAATAAGAAAAATTCCAGAAGAGAATGTGGGGAAAACAATTGAAGATATTGGCCTTGGAAAAAACTTTATGAAGAAGACTCCCCTAGCAATTGCAGCACCAAAAATAAATAACTGGAATTTGATCAAGCTAAAAAGCTTTTGCACAGCTAAGGGTACCACAAACAAAGCAAACAGACAGCCTTTGGAATGGGAAAAGATTTTCGCATGTTACCTGATATGACAAATGTCTCATAACTAGAATATACAGATAACTCAAATTAAACAATAAGAAAAGAGAAAACAACCCCAAGTAGGCAAGAGATTTGAACAAAAACTTTCCGAGGATGACAGATGAATGGCCAGCAAACACATGAAAAAATGCTCATTGTCTTTAATCAGCAGAGAAATGCAAATCAAAACCACTCTAAGATATCACCTAATCCCAGCAAGATTAGCCCACATCATGAAGTCCCAAAACACCAAATGCTGACATGGATGTGGAGAGAAGGGAACACTTCTACACTGCTTGGTGGGACTGCAAAACTAATATAGCCTTTTTGGAGAGAAATGTGGAGAATCCTCAAAGATCTAAAAGTAGACCTTCCATTTGACCCTGTAATCCCATTACTAGGTATCTACCCAGAAGAACAAAAATCATTTTTCCACAAAGACATTTGCACTAGAATGTTTATTGAGGTTCAATTCATAATTGCCAAGTTGTGAAAGCAACCTAAGTACCCATCAAGCCATGAATGGATCAACAAACTGTGGTAATTGGTATATTATTATGGAATATTATTCAGCCATTAAAAAAGATGGAGACTTGGGTGGCACCTGTGGCTGAAAGGAGTAGGGTGCCGGGCCCATATACGGGAGGTGGTGGGTTCAAACCAGCCCCAGTCAAAAACTGAAAAAAAAAAAAAAGATGGAGACTTTACATCTTTTACATCTGGATGGAGTTGAAATACATTCTTCTGAGTAAAGTATTCAAGAAAATAAATATCCAATGTAACTCCATACTAATATGAAATCAATATATAAACAGTTACATGTTCATAAGAACAATAAAATACTAATAGAGTCCAGTTTGAGGGTAGAGGGAAGGTGGGGAGAACATTTGGCCGAACGAGGAAGGACATGAGGCGGGATCTCACCTACTGTGCACATTGTGAGGGTGTATAACGTGCCCCCTGGGTAAGAAGCTCTTCTACAAATGGAACTTTACCCTGGAAGTGAGAACAATGTAACCTAAAAATTGTACCCTCATATTAATTTGATTTAATTAAAAATAATCATAAAAAAACTATCGTTTCCCCCATTGAACTGCCTTGACATTTCTGGATGTTCAGTTCTGTTCCATTGATTTATATGGCAATCCTTATACCAGAGTGTTTTCCACAGTCGCTGCACCATTTTATATTCCCATCAGCAGTGTCTGAGGGTTCTAATTTCTCCAGATCCTTGTTAATACTTACCTGACTCTTATATTCTAGACATTTTAGTGTATAAGATTTAGTATTTCATTGTGGTTTTGATATGCATTTCCCTAATAAACTATGTTTTAAAGCATCTTTTCATGTGCTTATTGCCCATTTTTATATCTTCTATGGAGAAATTTGTATTTAGATCCTTTGTCCATTTTTAAATTGTCTTTTTCATGTAAGTTCTTCATATAGTCTTATTTTAAATATGATTCCATTATCAGACATAAGAATTTGCAAATATTTCCTCCTGTTAGGTGGATTGCCCCCCTTTTTTTTTTTTTTTGGAGACAATCTCACTATGTCGCCCTGGGTAGAGAGCTGTGAGGTCACAGCTCACAGCAACCTCAAACTCTTGGGCCCAAGTGATTCTCTTGCCTCAGCCTCCCAAACAGCTGTGACTACAGGTGCCCACCACAACGCTCAGCTATTTTTTGGTTGTAGTTGTCATTATTTTTTTTTTGCAGTTTTTGGCCGGGCTGGGTTTGAACCCACCACCTCTGGCATATCGGGCCGGTGCCCTACTCCTTTGAGTCACAGGTGCTGCCCTGTAGTTGTCATTATTGCTTGGCAGGCTTGGGCTGGATTCAAACCTGCCAGCTCTGGTGTATGTGGCTGGTGCTCCAATCGCTGAGCTATCAGTGCTAAGCCACCCTTTCATTTTCTTGATGATGTTAAATGAAGCACAGAAGTTTTCACCTGTGATGAAGTCCAACTTATTTTTTTCTTTTGTTACTTATGTTTTTGGTGTTATATCTAATAATTCTTTGTCAATCCAATGTTGTGAAGATTTGCGCCTATATTTTGTGAGTTTTACAGTTTTAGCTCTTAACATTCATGCCTGTGTGAGCCATTTTGAGTTATTTTTTGCATATGGTATGAGTGAAGGGCCTAAGTCCTTTGTTTTGCATGTAGCTATCCAATTGTCTCCATGCTATTTGTTAAAGACTATTCTTTCTCACGTCAAATGGTCATGACACCCTTGTGGAAAATCAGTTAATCATAAACACACGAGTTTGTTTATGCACTCTCTTTTCTACTCCACTGCTGTATCCGTCTCTCTTTATTCTAGCACCAGACTGCTTCGATTGTTGTTGTTTTGTAGTAAGTTTTGAAATCAGGGAGTATGACTCCTCCAACTTTGTTATTCTTTTTCAGTTCTGTTTTGGCTATTTGGCATCCATTATGATTTTGGAACCCCCCTATTTAGACAACATACAATTGGATCTTGATTTGGGTCTTATTTTTTGATCTGACAAAATCAGCCTTTTAATTGGTGTATTCAGATCATGGGCATTTAAATCACCTTTTGATATAGTTGGATTAGTATCTACCATAGTTGCTAACTGTTTTATGTTCTGCCATTGGTCTTTGTCCCTATTTTTTTTTTTTATTAAATCATAGCTGTGTACATTAATGTTTGTCCCTATTTTTATCTTCCATTCCTTTTTTTCCATTTGTGGTTTTAATTAAATATTTCATTCGATTCCATTTTCTCCTTTCTTAGCATATCAATTAGACTTTCATTTTCACTTTTCATAGTGGTTACCCTTGAGTTTGCAATATATAAGTAATCCATCTTCACATAACACTGTATCACTTCACAGATTGTGCAAGTACCTTATAATGACAAAATTCCTTCCTCCTGTCCCTTTTGTCATTGCTGTCATTCATCAAATGTATTCTTTAATCATAGTTTCTTTGGGTTCATATAAATTATAATGGATACTTTAAAGTCTTTGTTAAACTTAACATCTGGTTGCTCTTACGCTGAGTTTTTGCTGACTGTTTTTTTTTCTGTGTACAGCTCATACTTTCCTGTTTCTATTCAGTGTCTTTTTTCCCCTACCAGTGTTGCAATCTGAACATTTCTGATAATATAGCAACTCTGAGTGCTGGTCCTTGTTTTTATTAATAAACTCGGCTTGTTAATCTCCCCACCCTTCATAGTGTGAAGCCTCTGGTGTTTCTCTTCAGAGTAGCCAGATTATACCCACAATTGACCTGAAGTGACAGTGGTTTTAGCAGGCATCACTTTGACTATCTTAATATTCAGCTGTTAAGCTCCACAAATGGCCTCTGATTGTTCTACCACTTTCTTTTTTTTTTTTTTTTTTTTGTTCTACCACTTTCAACAATGCCACTGGTGAAAGCATAAATTGCTTTATAAACTAATGCAATATCCAATCAATTTGGGGCTTCTTTGAAAGGGAAGCTAGTTCTCGAGGTCAGGGTTTGAGACTTAAATTGTGGTCCCACAAAGACTCCTCCTGGCCCTATTCCCCAATCTCTCCAGAAAAGTTGTTGGCCTACAGTTTGGCCTACATCTCCCATGAATGTACCGATTTCTTCTCAGATCCCACTAAAACCTCACCTGTTTCTGAAGTGTTCTTAGGCTCAAATTTCTCTATATATACTCTGTTGCAAATGAAGTCAGTTCCTTTAGGAAAACGTTTGACACTGTTTTATAGCTGCTTCTGCTCCCAGGAGGGGAAAAATGAGCCTCTGCTTGGCAACTGGGCTGAGGAAAATGACTTGTATCTCTCCGAGTGATGTCCCTGCTTGCAGAAGCTGAGTGCCCAGTGGATGGGGAGTAGTAGACTTAGGTCTTTTTGGTTGGCCTTTATCAGCATGACACTACTCCCTTATAAACCTGGTTGAGGACAACTGGGCTCCCCATATTGGCAGCAGAGATGTATCCAAGTAGAAACTGTTAACCATGAGTGGGGATTGAAGGGAGACCCCACCTCTAGGCTACATTCACTTGGAATTTAGTCTCAGCAATAGGTAGATGGACGCAGGATGAGAAAGGCTGACATCTTCCCTAACCCAGGAAAGAAGCTCTCCAACTGGGAGCTGGGGGACCTGGGGGAGGAGCCTGTATTCTTGGCTTTACCAATCTAGAGCAGAGTCTCTGTCCCGTTGAGCTGGAAAGACAGAAGGACGGAGCAAATCTTGGTTCAGATTCTACAGCTCACTCTTCTTCTTCTTTTTGAGACAGAGTCTCAGCAACCTCAAACTCTCGGGCTTGAGTGATCCTCTTGCCTCAGTCTCCTAGGCAGCTGGGGCTATAGGTGCCCACCACAATGCCTAGCTATTTTTTAGAGACGGGGGAGGGGGGTGTCTCACTCTGGTTCAGGCTGGTTTTAAACCTGTGAGCTCAGGCAATACACCATAGCCTCCCAAGTGCTGGGATTACATGTGTGAGCCACCACGCCTGGCCCTCACAGCTAATTCTTCTTATAAAAATTTAGTGTATTTTCTTGAATAAATATTTTTCATTTGCTATATGCTCTTTGGACTGTTTCTAGAGACTTTAAGTGGTTAGAGGTTTGATATGGTTTTAAAATAATTCTCACCAGTTTCAGATCCACCAGGGAGTGTGTCTGCAGGACTCCTCATGCTTGTCATGTCAGAACTCCTAAAGTCTGCTTTTGAAATGTGAGAAATATTTCTCCTATGGCACTTAATGCCAATTCAAGAATGGTTTTCCATGGGCTTTTAGCCTTTCTTTGCCAAGCCATAAGTGTTATGGGAAAAGAAAGGCTAAAAGCCCATGGAAAACTGATTCCTACCTGTATTTTCCTCTGTCCATTCTTCCATTTTTGTGAGGTAATTAATAAAAACTTCCAACCTGGGTTGGGCATGGTGACCCACATCTGTAATCCTAGCACTCTGGGAGGCTAAGGTGGGGCGGACTGCCTGAGCTCACAAGTTCACCAGTCTGAGCCAGTGTGAGAACTTGTCTCTAAAAATAGCCAGGCGTTGTGGCAGGTGCCTATAGTCTCAGCTACTTGGGAGGCTGAGGCAGAAGAATCGCTTGAGCCTAAGTGTTTGAGGTTGCTGTGAGCTCTGATGCCATGGCACTCTATCAAGGGCAACAAAATGAGACTATTTCCAAAAAATTAAATAAATAAAAACCTCCAACCCATCTGTACCTCCCCAAGGACCCTCGTTCTTTTACACAGTGATTACCATCCTAGGGTCATCCTGTTTTTGGAATTATCATAGGTACGCTGTGAAAAGGAACCATTGCCTTCTTGGATTATAACCTGAAGTTATGATATAACTCAGCTCTTCTTAGTGGATTGTTCTTTTTGTTTTTATATATTTTTCTCAAGTAGCATTGATCAAACTCTCTTCAAATTCATTCATGTCTCTTGATAATGCAAATTCTTTTTTTATTTTATTTCATTATTTTTTTTGAGACAGAGCCTCAAGCTGCCACCCTGGATACAGTGCTGCAGCATCACAGCTCACAGCAACCTCTAATTCCTGGGCTCAAACGAGTCTCTTGCCTCCGCCTCCCAAGTAGCTGGGACGACAGGCGCCCACCACAACGCCTGGCCATTTTTTGGTTGCAGCCGTCATTGTTTGGCGGGCCCAGGCTGGATTTGAACCCGCCAGCTCTGGTGTACGTGGCTGGCACCTTCGCCCGTTGAGCCACAGGCGCTGAGCTGATAATGCAGATTCTTAAGAAATGAGTTTCAGAAGTTGACTATTAACAACATAAACTAGTATTTTATTTCTTTTCCAGTAACTTTGCTAAAGTTTCAAAATACATCTATTTACCACAATATTTAGGTTTGGGCAAATAATTCATATTTTCTTTTTTTTTTATAATTCATATTTTCATTATCTATACTAAGCATAATTTTATGATATTTGCTTACATTTTTGCTTTCTTGGCTTTCATTTCTCTAGACTGAATTGTCTTAGGATTTTCAAAATGCGTTTATGGGCAGTAAGCTGTTCCTTTAATTATCTGAGCCTGTTACATTGCCCTGTGTTTTGCTTGAAACTCAATAACCAGCACTGCCATAGCGAGCCAATATGATGCTAACAAGGTCTATATGATAGGTTCTATTTTTATCCTTTTGAACAATGACCACGGTGTTTTGGTTCTAGCAGCACAAAGATCTGTGTTTAGTGGACACACCATGTTATTCCCTGTTCCCTTTCCTGGGTGGTAAGCTTTCAGAATTCTTCAGCTGCATAGCACCCTGCTTGCTTCTCTTTACACTCATGCTGACTGCTGAGATCATTGGGAGCTGCAGTCCCACACTTCCACATCCACGGCACAGTCCCAGGCCTGCACGGTCCCGCTCTCACCCATTAGGAGAATGCATTCCAGTAGACAGGTATTGCTGTGTTGCTCCCATTTCCTCTGTTAGCTGTACCCTATCTTTCCTCTGATGAACTCCCACTCATCGGTCTTGTGTTTTCTGTGAAGATGATCTAATTCTAGTTTCAGTGGTGGGGTATGGCTCAGGTGAGGCCAAGCAGAGTTCTCCGCTCCCCTGGATGCAGTGATTGTTCTGGAGATGGAAGAGGAACTCAAACCAGTCACGACTCCATCCTGGAATGTCTTACTGGCAACACTGAGAAAGAGGATAGAAGGCAGAGCCACAAAATGAAGCCAAACACTACTGAGGGCCATCTTTGTCACTTGGGCAAGGACATGGCTAAGAATGAGGCCAAAACAAAGAAAAGCTGAGATCCCTGATGTCAGTGTTTGGGCACCTGGATATAACCCTGAAGTTAATATATTATTTCCTTCTTGATTGAGTTTGATTTTTGTCTTGTACCTTAGAAAGAACACTAATGAACGTATCAAATGGAACTGGATGACAGTGATTTTATTATGGGGGATAACCTTGACTCAGTTCCAATTTATTTAGCAAATTTTTACAGTTTTTGGCCAGGGCCGGGTTTGAATCCACCACCTCCGGTATAAGGGGCCGGTGCCCTACTCACTGAGCCCCAGGAGCCGCCCCTATTTAGCAAATTTTGCCATTTCATTGCTTGTAATACCGTGGTGTCTCACTAACTGTATATATGGTCCATGGGGATAGTAATTGAACTTAATTTGGATGCTATTTCTAGGGCCCAGAGAAGTGCTTAATAAGTGAGTTGAATGAATGTGTCATGAGGGAGGACGTGAATGTGACATGGAGGTAGGAAGTGTATAATTTACACAAAAACCATGTATAGCCATCTGTCACTTGATGGGGATATGCTCTGAGAAATGCACCATTAGGCAATTTCACCGCTGTGTGAACATCATAGAGTGTACTGACACAAACTCAGGAGGTATAGCCTACTACAACCATAGGCCATATGGGATAGCCTACTGCTCCTAGTCTAAAATCTTTACAGCATGCTACTGTACTGAATACTGTAGGCAACTATAATACAATGCGGCCAGCTGCAGTGGCTTACACCTGTAATCCTAGCACTCTGGGAGGCTGAGATGGATAGATTGCTTGAGCTCACGAGTTTAAGATCAGCTCAAGTAAGAGTGAGACCCTGTCTCCAAAAAAAGCAAAAACCAAAAACACCCTGGATGTTGTGGGGGTGCCTGTAGTCCCAGCCGCTTGGGAGGGTTTCTTGAGCCTGATAAGTTAAGGTTGCTGTGAACTATAATGCCATGGCACTCTACCCAGGGTGACAGAGCGAGTCTCTAAAAAAAAAAAAAAGAAAAAACCATAACACAATGGTAAATATTTGTGTATTTAAACGTAGAAAAGGTACAGTAAAAATACTGCCTTATAATCTTATGGGCATATAATATATGTAGTCCCTTGGTATAATATATGTGGTCTCAGAATGTTATATAGCGCATGACTATATTCTTTTCTTCCTTTTTTTTTTTTTTCGAGACAAAGCCTCAAGCTGTCACCCTGGATAGAGTGCTGTGGAATCCCAGCTACTTGGGAGGCTGAGGCAAGAGAATCGCTTAAGCCTAGGAGTTGGAGGTTGCTGTGAGCTATGATGCCACAGCACTCTACCCAGGGCAACAACTTGAGGCTCTGTCTCAAAAAAAAAAAAAAAAAAAAGTAGAACATTTGATATAAATCACATTCTTGATCTTTTGGAAGTCTAAGCAGATTATGTATATTTAATTCCCCTATGTCTTATATCTTCATCAAGAATTCCAATACATTTAGGTGTAACTTCCTCTTGAAGAAAAGATGCTGCCTTTTTTTGTTTGCGTGCTTGTTTTAGTGTTTGGCAATTCCCTTCTTAATCATATATATCGTTATGTTTTCACATATAGAAGGGAAACTTGCCAACTTATGAATTTCCTAGACTCCTCAAAATATTCTAATGAGAAGTTATATTCACATCCATCAGTCTTCAGGAAAACACCTGTTTTGATGTTTTAACATTTACAGTGAATTTATTTATAAGGCACCAATTCACAAAAACTTTTTATACCCATATCTTTATTTAAATAATGTTCTATAATAGCTAGGAGAACACAGCATTAATGACACACATTTACCAAGCACAACATTAGACAACTACAGATTTAGAGCATAAATGTCATTCTGATATTGTTTTGGTTTTCATCTTAGCACTTGGTGATCTCTAGTGAAAACCAATGTTTCAAAGGCTTTTGTTGATATGAGGTGTACTATTAACTTATTTTTAAAAAATTTCATGTAAGATATGCTGGAATGGGTTCAGTTTAAAAGCAGACTTAGTTGATAATGCCTTTCACTACTCAGTAATTCTGCTCCCTTTTTAATGATAAATATTTCATTTAAGAACTTTCCAAAGATGATATCATGTTTTTATGTAGATCAAAGTAGAATTCCTTCTCTAGACCCAACAAGGAAAAATATTTTAAAAACTGCAAGGTTTAATTTCATTATAGATAAAAGGCATGTGCAGTTCATAGTAAATTAATGAATAAAGTTAACAATTAAAATATAATATGTTAAATGTCATGAGCTCATTTCTGTGCAACACTGTTAAAGCAATGGAAATTTTCCAAAGACACACACAAAAAAATCAATGTTACTCTGTGATCCTACAAAAATACATAACTAGGAATCATAAATTAAACATACATATCCATTTTTTAAAAAAAATTACCATTTGTTGAAAAAACATAATAGCTCAAATGATTTAGAGAGCCTGGAATGTAGGCTAAAATTTTATAACAGATGGCAACAATAAGATATTTGAAACTATTCACTCTGAAAAATGCATGAACATGTACTGAACTACCAAGTATTGGATTGTATATACCAATTTCCATTAAACTTATCATTTGTCTTTCACATATTTCAACCATTACAATAGTAATTATTAGATACTTTATGAATCCAATAATATCCATCAAGTGAAGCTAATACAAAATAAAAAATATATAAAATGCATTTTGGAGGATATTTTACACAATATTTTTCGCTTCCTGATCTATTGAGAAATCTACTGTAATTCTGGGTTGGTTTGTTTAATTTAGGGCAATATGATGGATTAGAACTTAAAGTATTCGTTCCTGTTTTAACTCAAGCTTTAATAGTATTCTTAGAAAAAATTTTCCCAACAAGGTCCATGAAAAGTTTTAGAGTTGTACCATTTACCTTTCTTAAGAAAAGATTAGTAGAAAACAAGACATTTAAGCATCACCAAGAATCTAACCTATGTCTCTATTTCTTTTAAATGTTATTTGGTTACTGTGACACAGAGTCCCACTAACTCAGGAACATTCTCTAAGCTGACATTTCGTTCACTCTGAGATTGTTGCTACCCTATAGTTCTAAAACCTGTTTGGAAAGGAAAGAAAGGAAAGAGACAGGAGGAGGGGAGTCATGCAGGAAGAGGGGAAAGGAATTAGTTGTTGGAGGCCACCCCCAAACAAAATCTTCATAAAACCTTGAGAAATGGGGCAAGATATTCTTCCAGGCAAGATACCCCTTATGGAGGAAAAGTTCTGAAGAACTTAAGGCAGCTCTAGAAGGGAAGGGAGCAAGGGTTAAGGCGGCCCTCACAGCACAGCCTGAGAACAAGTAACCATGCACTTAACCACCGAGACCACGTCAATACACAGAGCCTCTTTGGCGCACATGCACAGCACACCTCCTAGCTCCAAGGTGAACACCTGCAATTCGTGCACACTGGAGTGTCCTGATACACACTGACTTGTAGCTGGCTTGTCTGGTGGACGGCCCTCAGAAGTGCCCAGGGGCCTGGGCTCCTCTGTAGGCTGTGCAGGCACCTGGTGGCTACACCAGGAACTCTGAGAGGTGTGTGCAGAGTGACTTTCCTCTTAACTTCAGAGAGACTAGCACTGCTTCCTGTCTTTTTGGTTCAGACAGCCTGCTACTAATTAATTCCTAACCAGAGAATACTGCACCCTCCCGGTGAGCACTGACAAAAGTCAAGCCTAGTTATAGTAGGTAGCTATAATAAAAAAGAAAACCAACCAGCCCTGGGCGCTTGCTTGGTTGTCTTAGAACAAATAATTTGGTACTCGGCACTTGCTCAGTTCCCACAGGCCAGTTGACAACTCTGATAAAGAAAGAGAAGAGCACCCCTTGTTGTCTTAGGTAGCCCACAGGTTCTGGAAGGGACAGAAGATGTCTCCTGACTTTTTAAAAGTCTCCTGCCTCACATGTGCCCACCCTGCCACTGCTTGTATGGAAAAGCGTATCTGCTTGAGGGCTGTGTGACCTCAGCTGGGTCACTGACCTGGTCTCCATCTCCAAGTTCACAAATAACTATAGAAGCTACCCTGTCTACCATCCACACCGCCGCCGTGAGGGTGAGGAGAGTTAACACAGAGGAGAGTGCTGCGGGAAAGCACAGCCAAGCACAGGTGCTGTCCCTGCACTGCTTTCCACAGGTCTCTGTCAGTGTCACACACTAACTGCTGTTCTGTCGACAGCACCCAGGGGACCCTGGTAGGTCTGTATGTGAGTGGGGAGAAGACTGCAGAGACAGAACTGTTGGGGCTTTTAAGGTCTCTGCCTTTGAATTCCTGTTGTGTGGCACAGAGGAATTGTGAAAAAGCCAATTAGTGAACATGGTAAAGAAGGTGCTGCAGAGAAGTGAGAACAGGAACTGGTGCACCAGGAAGGCCAGCAGGGGACTGAGGATGACTCCACCACCTGAGACAGCGGGCAAGTCTACAGGGGGTGGGATATATGATAAGTTGAGGGAAGGAGGAGAGAGTGAAAAGAATGGGCAGGGGAATGTCTGAAGCTGGGTGGGAAAATGTGGAAGACGGAAAACAGTCCTCAAACTGGCCAAAGGGTACCCGTGGTCAGCAGAATCTTGTATACCAGTGGTTCTCAACTTCCTAATGCCACGGCCCTTTAATACAGCTCCTGTGGGTCACAACCCACAGGTTGAGAACTGCTGTTGTATACCTTCAAGATACTAGTATACAGAGCCCTGGGTCTTAAGGTTCCCTGGTTTAAAGGTATGCTTGTCATGACTAGAAATCTTCAGGCCACCGAGAGAAGTTAATTCAGATCTCCATCTGAGGTTCTGGGTGGCCTTGGAGGAAGCTGGAGCCCTGTAGCAGCAGAGCCTTTGTGCCACCATCACTGAACAGGAGAGACTGCAGGAGGCAGCAGAGGGAGCTCCGGCGCAGGTGAGGGACAGTGGCTCCAGCACGCAACAGCAGAAAGAGAGGAGACAGGTGAGAGAGAAAGGCCCAGACCAGAGACATGGCAGGACCTGAGCTGTCTGGAGTAAGAAAAAGGGCTGCCTGGCAGTGGGAGCTACAGCATGATCCCGAGGATCTGACAAGGTTCAGGGGGTCATGCAACACAGGGCTAAGTGGGGGGAAGGGTCCAGAGGACTTCTGGGGCTGAGGTGGGCGGCCTACCATGGGTGCATTTTCTTAGCAACTCACCCACTTATGTCCCATCTATGCTGTTAGATTCTGACACATTCAGTACTAATCAAATGGTTACAGGGTTAATTGTTTACTGAAAACCACACTGACAATCAGGGAAAACCGAAAGAATCTGATTGAATCAGTAATGTTTCTAGTGGATACTGCAAATAAATAAATACAAACTGAATAAAGGAATATACAATGTAATAAAAAATTACTCAAACTGATGAATTTTCAAATAACACAAATATAGTAGGACTTTCTAAAAGCATGTCACAAATCATGTTTGTTTAAGAAAGTTTCCAGCTACACAAACTTGTAACTTTACATTTCATTAACCCTAAGGAACTAACAGGCACACACTTGTCTCTCCACCAG
The DNA here is from genome assembly GCA_963573935.1 of Arctocebus calabarensis. NCBI lineage: Eukaryota > Metazoa > Chordata > Mammalia > Primates > Lorisidae > Arctocebus > Arctocebus calabarensis. The sequence goes on from CAUYON010092896.1 coordinate 13,656, forward strand.
AGGACGGACCTGTTGATGAGCAGCAGCTCTTTCTCTAGGATCCAAATGCTGAGAGGAGAAGATGTTAGGTGTGGAAGGGACCTTAAAAATAAGTCGTCCAGCCCTCTTATTTTCATAAACAAGGAAACCGAGGTCCAAATAAGTTATAATATTTAACTTTTAATAACAATCTTTATCACTGATTTGAAACTGTTTGACTTCTATAAATATTGCACATATTTGATAAGATATGTCATTTTTATAGACCATCTGACAGCTAAATGATATAATCTATGATTGTAATTCAGAACTAGAGTTTCTCATGAAAGCTAAGAATTTGCTTTTGCATAATCTGAAGAATTTATTGTATAAGAGTTCTAGAAAAAAGTGGTGAGTACGTTTAATTACAACTTCAGAATGAAAACTTACAGAATATGGGTCTTACTGAACCAAATCCTTTGTAAAATTCAATAATCTTCTTATATAAGTTTTCTAAAAATATTCCTAATATGATGCTTTTTAACGTATCTAGTGGTATCTGAGAACACAGAAGTTGCAAAGCCTAAAAACTGAATTATAATTAAATATTTATTATATACCTTCTTTGCATGATTTATAGGACAATGTTTTGATACCTGAATCATGAATATTCTGACAATCTTTTCTAGATAGTAGCTGAGATTAATTCTTAATCAATTAAGAAGAAAGAAAACCTGTTCAGGTTGAAAATATGCACTGCAGGAGTCTGATCTGGTAACTAAAGATAAATCACTTCCTAGGACACTGTAGCTGATGCAATATCCACCCAGGGAAAGTTAATGAGCACATCAATGCAACATATCCTGAATAAGTAATGACATCAACAGTAGCTGCTTAGTCTAATCCTACCCCTAAGTGTCAAGCATTTTGTCACATTACTACATGACTTTCCAGTGTCTGCTACTTGTGCAGATGAATCTGTAGATATTTGCATATACTCCAGTTAAAACTGTGATTTGAATGAATTGTAAACAGAGTTGATAAAAGCGAAGTTGATTGTTGTAGTGCCTAATAAGAATATCGCTTACATTTTAAGAAGACGATATGTAGCAGCAATTTAAAATGCTCAGTAAACTACAGTAAATGGACATCTATGCTACATAGCAAACCAATATTCATTTACTATCTCTATAGTGACACAAATAAGGAAGTTACTTGACCAATTACTTTACATATTGCCAGTTTATTTTTTGATCCAGTTTGAAAATGTCAATGTAATTGATTCCTAAGCTGATATGATATGTACTCAATGGTGACTTTTCTTTCTTCTGTTTAACACAGAGGAGGTTCTTCCTTGCTGCTTTCCTAACAATAGCTCACATATATAATTTGTGTCTTTTTATACCTCTTAAATGCAGTGTTAAGGATTTAAAATAAATGCTGGCAGATAAAGACACATTTTCCTCCTCTTTTTTTCCCTCCCTTCCATCATTCACCTGCGTGTGAACTCAGGATACCTAACTGACCAAGGATGAAGTGTTGCTATAACGATAACACAGCACAAAAGAGCCTATCTTTGTTTCCAAGATGATGAAAGCATTCAGGGAAGATTTCCAGTTACTAACCTCTTGTTTAGGAGATAATCAGTACTTTATCTTTAAAAATGTATTTTCAGTTGCTCACTGGAAATAAGGGGTTCTTATTTCAGGCAAGGAATGTACTGTCAATGTTTGCCTGGACATCACTTTCAGACCCGTGAGATGAATCCCAGGCCCAGGCTGGCTGGAATCTGGATGGTTTCTAGTGCGAGGGAGGATGGGTTAAAAGGAAAGGTGACAGGAAAGATGTGTTTAGCATCCATGAGCAGCTGAGGAGAGTCTTTCCTGTCTCGTAAACGCATCTGAGAAGATTGAAAAGAAAGAAAAGAAATACAGCATTAGTTCTTCGAATCTAGAAAACATTCTTCTGCCAAAATTTCTACCAAAAATTCTTAGCTATTGTTTACCTTTGTTTAAAATCACTTCAATTTCCCAAATTTATCAAAACAGTACAATAAGATAAATATAATAAAAGATAAAAACATATTATCCTTCAATAAATTATTAATTTTCCATTTAAAAGACGATTGTTGAATCAAGGAAAAGAAGTACTTACCTGTATAGTACGAATAAATGATACAGAGACTCTTTCTTCAAACTCGTTAACTGGAGTGTATAAATTCAACACCTTGACAATCTGTGAGAAATGAAATGATCAAAATTTTTTTGGCATATTATCAATTACATGCTGGGCATCTATAACCTGGAAAATTAGATATGCACATATAGCTTTCACTTCTACTCCGGATGTCGGCTGGGAGAAAAGAGAAGAAGGATCTGAGCTTAGGGCACATTTATTTTTCTTAGTTAAATTTTTACAAGAATGTGTTAATGTAATATTTGTATATTTTAAGAAGCCATACAAATTTAGAAAAAACATACAAACAGTAAAAAAGAACAAAACATGAAAAATTTAGGCTTGGTGCTCATAGCGCAGTGAGTAGGATGCTGTTCACATACACCGAGGGTGGCGGGTTTGAGCCTGGCCTGGGCTGCTAAACGACAATGACAACTACAGCCAAAAAATAGCCAGGCATTGTAGTGAGAACCTGTAGTGTCAGCTACTTTAAGCAAGAGAATCGCTTAAACCCAAGAGTTTTGAGGTTGCTATGAGCTTTGATGGCGCCATGGCACTCTACTGAAGATGACATAGTGAGACTCTGTCTCAAAAACAAAAAAAAAAAGAAAAAGAAAAATCATAGTGCCTCATTCCTATCCTCTCAGTCTTTGAAAGTGGAAATTGTTAACCAAGTCCTGAATCTCCTTCTAGCTACTTTCTATCCATATTTTAGCTTATTTTTTTATACAAATGGAATTCATTCTACTAATATTTTCTGCAACTTGCTCTCTTAATACATATCTAGCCATATTAAAAACAATATATTTCTTTTGAATTTTTTATAAAAATCGTATTTTTATAAGTTACTATAAATGAATAACAAGAATAGCAACAAAAGTTTCTTTTTTTTTGGCTGTTGTTGAGACACAGTAACTTATTTATAAGATAAGTTACTATAAATGAATAACATGAATAGCAACAAAAGTTTCTCTTTTTTTGGCTGTTGTTGTTGTTGAGACAGAGTCTCACTATGTCGAGAGTACTGCTGTGTTACAGCTCATTGCAACCTCAAACTCTTGGGCTTAGGTGATTCTCTTGCCTCCACCTTCCAAGTAGCTGGGACTACAAGCACCTGCCACAACGCCTGGCTATTTTTTTGGTTGCAGTTGTCATTGTTGTTTAGCTGGCCCAAGCTGGGTTAGAACCCGCCAGCCTCGGTGTATGTGGCTGGGGCTGTAACCACTGTGCTTAGGGGCACAGAGCTGCAACAACAGTCTCTTACAGAAATTAACCAATTGGGCGGCGCCTGTGGCTCCAGAGTAGGGCTCAAAGGAGTAGGGCGCCAACCCCATGGTGGTGTAACTTCCAAGGGCCCACTCTAAGTCCTTGCTCTCCTTCTATCCCTGAGTGGTGGGTTCAAACCTGGCCCTGGCCAAAAAAAAGAAAAGAAAAGAAATTAGCCAATTAACTAGAGGGTATGAAAATCTTTTAAAAATCTCAAGTTAATTTCTTTTGTAAAATGGTCATATCTCATTTCTAATGAAAATAAATAATTATATAAGGTAGAAAGCTATTTCTTTTTTCAAGCCGTGCAGTCCAATACAATAGCCACATGTGACTATTGAATTAAAATTTATTAAAATAAAGTAAAAATAAAAATCGAATGCATGACAGTACTGGTCTATAGGTAAAGAATAAATTAAACACCAGAGAGATGTGAATAAGAGAGTGGGCATCTTGATCAGGTCTGTGAGTGGTAAAGTGAATCAGAGATTAGCCCCTCAGAGGCAAGTATTAGAACTTTGAAAAGTAGGACCACTTTTTAAAATAAAATTTGCTAAATAAATTAACTACAGATCTACCTCACTCTATGAAATAGGTGCTCAGAGTATATTAAAGTGTTGAAGTATATTCTTTAAAAGCTAGATAAACTTTCTAACTTCCCCCATGTACCTTTATTTTTCACACCTGGCAGAAATGGGGGGAAAATCTCAAGACCATTATTCAGTAGAGTGTTTCTGCTTTATTTTTAGCAAGAACTTATGTAAACATGAATTCAGGATTAAGAAGCTGCAAATCTGGATTCCAATGATCTCAATAGAGTTTTAACTGCATTGGACATAACCAAAGATGTATATGTCATATGTGATAAACAGTAAGAAAGTCCAAAAGTCAGCACAGAAAATAACAATGAAAAAGAAAAATGGGCACGTTCATGCCTGTGCTTTGCCTCATGCTGCTGCCATTGTTATCAAACGCCCCTCCCATCCTCTCGCTTGTTAAATTCAATGCCCAGCCTCATGGGACCTTCCCTGAATTACCCCTCAGGATTCCTTTAGACCTCTTACTATAGAATTTATTAGAACTCTATGGCACAGGCAGCTGGATCCATCTCTGCCTTCCCTATTAAACTGAAGCACTGTGAAGACAGCTATTTCCTTACTGAAGTATCTCCTCCAGCAACAAGTATGGTGCCTTGAGATGAGAGCTCAATTAGTCATTTGTTGAATTGAAGGAACAAGAATTATTTGTCTTAAACAAAAGTCTAAAGAATCATTCAAATATTCAATAATATGGAAAATTATTTTATGGAATATAAGCTCCATAAAATGTATATACCCATGAAAACAGAGATTTTGTTTTATTTATGTTTATATCTCAGTGCCTGCAACGGTCTGTAGAACACTGTAAGAATACAATAAATATTTGCTGAATATGAAATATAAACTCACCCTAAAATATATATATATTTTTTAATTAATTAATTTATTATTTTTTTTTTTTACAGAGACAGAGTCTCACTTTATCACCCTCAGTACAGTGCTGTGGCATCACACAGTTCACAGCAACCTCCAACTCCTTGGCTTAGGAGATTCTCTTGCCTCAGCCTCCCGAGTAGCTGGGACTACAGGCACCCGCCACAACACTCAGCTATTTTTCTGTTTTGCAGTTCGGCCAAGGCCGGGTTTGAACCCGCCACCTTCAGTATATGGGGCCGGCACCCTACTCGATGAGCCACAGGTGCCGCCCGCACCCTAAAATATATTAATTTCTGGTAAAATCTCCTTTAAGATCTGTACAGACACGTACCTTCTCTAACATGATGAAGTCAGTTCACACACACAAGCAGTAACTAGAAGACTTCTTACTTCCCTAAAGATCATCTTTGATGAATGTTAAATTATTTCACAATAGGGTAAGGGGCTCTACCTGGGCAGTAGTTAAAGCATTGCACATGGAACAAATAGCTTCTGCATCATCATCTGTTTTCTTTTTCACTTGCAAAAGCTGAGCAGCCTGAATGAGAGGTTCCAGAGTTTCTTTAGCCCCACTGTTCATCAGATTCTTGTCACGTAGCCATTCTTCCAGTTGACTGACATTATACCTATGCCAAAAGAAAGAGAGAGAATGAGAGAGAGAATGCAAATTTGCTGAATGCTGTCATAAATGTTTTAATTTTGTGTGTGTGGCCTTGTCAGGACTTTCTGTTATAATGACAGCAGTATTTTTGTTCAATTTTCTTAAATCTCATCAGCTATGCTTAAAAATTTATCATTATAAGGAGTCAGGAGGTTTATATTCATAATTACATAAGATTCAATGACAAGAGAATATAATTCTCTTAATGAAAGATAGAGATCAAGGCATAATAGCCAAAGTTGTAAGACTTGCTAATGAACAAAATAGAGTGCATAATATTGTTCTGTCCTTACTGGTGAGCTGACCAGATAACACTTTCTGGCCTCTCTTACAATTTCAAGAGATGGGTCCCTTTTACGGGGTAAAACCTGATAATTCTCAAAGCACTCTTAATCCTATAAAACAAACTCTGAATTAGGTAAGTGAATAACCAGATCTGCCATGTGTTGCCTTGTGCTCAAGCCTCTTCAGGAAAATCCCTGGGAGATGGAGATGTGGCTTAAGAGAGCTCAGGGATAGAAGAAGAGCAAGGAAAGAGTGGGCCCTTGGAAGAGACAGACTTCCAGTAGGGAGAGAAACAAAGAAACTGCAAAGATGCTGAGGTTTCACAGGTGGCCAACCAAGTGACAGTGATTCTCAAACTAAGAGTAAGGAAAGTGAACCCCAATCAGAACTTAGTAATTGGGCAAACAGAAGCCATTATGATATGACAGTGGGTGACTTCACATTTATAAGCAAAGCTTAAATTCTGTTGCCTGAGTGGAGAGCATTATTTTCTTAAAGTTAACTATGACTAGATGTGGGTGAGAATGCAAAATCTAAAAAGAACACTAAGGTTTCCAGAGATTAACTAAAGACTTTTGTAAGAAGAAATCCTTTTCCCCAGTGTAGGGACATGAAAAAGTGGGCTTTCTCTCCAATGATCTTGGATATGGAACAAGATGAAGCTGTCTAGGCTTTATTCCCATGGGAAAGCGCCATGTATTCCTAGAGGGCCATCAGTGCACAGTGAAGTCATGGGCATGTAACTGCTGCTTGGCACATTGCCACTTTTGTTCCCCAGGTATAAAGGTGCATAGGCCCTTTCCCTTGCTCGGACTGCAGACTGTGGATCACAGATGGTGATGTGTAACTTAGCTGGCCGTGAACCTCCCATGTAATTGAGCTCACCAGCTGCACCCAAGCTGAATAAAGCATGTTACACCCACCTTCCATGTCTGAGTTTCTCTGGTCTGGCTGAATTAGAACACTGGCATTACCCCAGTCTTAGCAAATATTCCAGTTCTTATAAAATATTTGCAAAAAAAAAAAAATCAATTCTATTACAATAGTGAGGTCCTGGTGAGGAGTAGTTGGGCATGACATGTAATGTAGCTTTCCCTAAAATACAGAGGGGGTATATTTCAAGTATGTAAGTAAGTAAAAGATCAATTAGACTCCCTCTTGTTGCAATAGGTACAAAAATATTTTGCCAAAATGTATTTCTAAGAGCTCTCAAACATTAGAAATATTCATAATAATTTTACATTTTCTTACTGTGTAATTAAAACACACATACAAAGAGAGGTACAACTATCTCATCTTTGTGTATTCTTGCATCATCTCTTCACTCGCTCAAACAAGTTAGCTGCACAGCAGAGCAGGAGTTCATATCAAGCAATGTGGAGACCTTGTTGACAAGGCACAGACAGGCCACAATAATGATGGAGATCTGGAGAAATCCAGCCAGGGAAGACAGTGGCTCCATGCCAGTTCCTCCCTTGCTGCTTGGCCACATGGTGCCAGACATCAGGGCACTGACTGCAAACAAGTCATCAGCTCTCCACAACCCAGCAGGCCAGCTGGGCAGTGAAAAGAAGCTGACCATTGTTGGCATTTGCTCACCTGATCTGCATGCCTTTACTCCAGGAGCACATGTCCTTCCGCAGGAGGAGGTTGTTCAGGGTGATAGCCCCCACAATGTAGAACATCTGCTTGACCACCTGCTTGATCAGCTCTGGGTCCATGCCGTGCTGACACATGACTGAGTGGAAGGAATTGAGCTGCCGAAGAATGGAGTCCAGCGTGTAGGTGCCCTCATCAGCAATACTAGAGGTTCTCTTTCTTAGCCCTGTGGGCTTCACCCCGGACACGCCCTGAATTGTTTCATGTTCCAGCATGCCTGAGACTGCAGGAGTATTCCAATTGTTAGAGAAGAAGATTTGGGAGAAAACTTGTTCCATGTGCACACATACACATGTACATTCAATGTAGGAAAGTAATCTGAGTATTGAAATGGAAGCAAAAGGAACTTCATCAAAAAGGGCTTCTGGATTTTAAACTTTAATAAAGGATTAATTCTTTTTTTATTTTTTGGAGATAGAATATTGCTCTGTTGCCCACACTAGAGTGCCTTATTGTTCTAGTTCACAACAACCTCAAATTCCCAGGCCCAAGAGAGCCTCTGGCCTCAGCCTTCTGAGTAGTTGGAACTACAGGCACCCACCACCACACCCAGCTAATTTTTCCATTTTTTTTTTTTTTTTGAGACAGAGCCTCAAGCTGTCACCCTGGAGAGAGTGCCGTGGCATCACAGCTCACAGAAACCTCCAATTCCTGGGCTCAAGCGAGTCTCCTGCTTCCACTTCTCAAGTAGCTGGGACTACAGGCGCCCACCGCAACGCCCGGCCATTTTTTTCGGTTGTAGCCGTCATTGTTTGGCGGCCCCAGGCTGTATTCGAACCCGCCAGCTCAGGTATACATGGCTGACGCCTTAGCCTGTTGAGCCACAGGCGCCTGAGCCAATTTTTCCATTTTTTATAGAGACAGGGTCTTAATCTTGCTCAGGCTGGTCTTGAACTCCTGACCTAAAGTGATCCTCCTGCCTCTGACTCCCAGAGTGCTAGGATTTTAGGTGTGAGCCACTGTGCCCAGCCAAAATAATTCTTAAATACAAAAATTTTCCATGAGATTAAGTCATCCTAATGGCATACTTTTAAAAATAAGAAGCAGGGGTGGCTCCTGTGGCTCAAAGGAGTAGAGCACCGGCTCCACATACTGGAGGTGGTGGGGTTCAAACGCAGCCCTGGCCAAAAACTGCAAAAAAAAAAAAAAAGCAGTATCCCTGTGATAGAAGAAGCGTGTAGAGTCTTGGTGGGTGTTTGAGAAAGGCAGGTAATAGTTAGGGTTAAATTAAGTATTCTCCATGATATGTGAGCTCCAGAGGCAAAATAGTAAGAAAGACAAGACACTGACAAGAGTCTGGATGAAGACTTGGGGGAGGGCAGTGCTGTGGGGCTAGAGAGCTGGGCCTTTCCTTAACCCACAACAGTAGTGAGGTCAGGTTACCCTCAGTCTCCTGGACTTGCTGTTCTCATCTGTGGCGCTACTGCTCCCCCTACTGTGCTCTTTTGTCATTTGGCTTATGCCTCCCTAGAGTGTTTGAGATGCCTACTCCCCAACTGGGAGCCCCTTGAGAGCAAAAGCCATGTCCTTGTGCTAAACACAGCTTCCCCAGAACCTCGTATTGACCCAAAATGGTTGTTGTTTTAGCTGTTAAATGACAAGGAGATGCAATCCCCATCAAATTACCAAAGTCATACTTCACAATTCTAGAAAAAATAATTCCATGCTTTTTTTGGAACCAGAAAAGAGCCTGAATGGCCAATGCAATCTTATTATTATTTTTATTTTTTATTTTTGCAGTTTTTGGCCAGGGTTGGCTTAAACCTGCCACCTCTGGCATATGGGGCTGGCGCCCTACCCCTTTGAGCCACAGGCGCCACCCACCAATACAATCTTAAAAGAGCCTGAATAGCCAATGCACTCTTAAAGAAAAAGAACAAATCTGGAGGCTTTACATTACCAGACTTCAAACTATACTACAAGGCTATAGTAACAAAGCACGGTATTGGTACAAAAAAAGAGACATAGACCAATAGAACAGAGTAGAGAACCCAGATATAAAATCATCCACCTACAACCAACCAATCTTTGACAAAGCAGACAGCAATGTACCATGGGAAAAGAAGTCCTATTCAACAAAGGGTGCTGGGAAAATTGGCTAGCTACACGCAAAAGAATGTAGCAGACCCCTATCTCTCACCAAATTAATTTTTAGTCACAAAAATTAATTCAAGATAAATAAAAGACTTAGATCTAAGGCATGAAACCATAAGAATACTAGAGGAAAATGTAGGAAATACTCCTCTAGATCAGCCTAGACAAAGAATTTATGAAAAAGACCCCAATGGCAATCATAGTAACAAGAAAAATTTATAAATGGCATTTGAGGCTTGGCACCTGTAGCTCAAGCAGCTAGGGCGACAGCCACATACACCAGAGCTGGCAGGTTTGAATCCAGCCCGGGCCTACCAAACAAGAATAACAACTACAATTAAAAAAAAAAAAAATAGCCGGTCATTGTGGCAGGCGCCTGCAGTCCCAGATACTTGGGAGGCTGAGGCAAGAGAATCACCTAAGCCCAAGAGCTGAAGGTTGCTGTGAGCTGTGATGTCACAGCAATCTACCAAGGGCAACAAAGTGGGACTTTGTCTCTAAAAAAATAAATAAATAAAAAATAAAAAGTGAGCAAGAGACTTGAACAGCAGCTTCTCAAAAGAAGAAAGATAGGCAATACACATATGAAAAAATGTTCAATGCCACTAATCATCAGGGAAATGCAAATTAAAACCACAATGACATACCATCGTACCCCAGTTACAATGGCTTTTATTAAAAAGTCCAAAAACAACAGATGCTGGCATGGATGCAGAAAGAATGGAATGCTTATATACTGTTCGTGGGACTGCAAATTAGTATAGCCTCTATAGAAAACAGCATGGAGATTCCTCAAAGAACTTAAAACAGATTTCCATTTAATCCAGTAAACCCAACTACTGGGTATTTGCCCAAAGGAAAAGATGACTTTTCATCAAAAAGTTATCTGCACTGGAGTATTTATTGCAGCACAATTTACAATTGCAAAGATGTGGAATCAGCCCAAGTATCCATCAGTTCACTAGTGGATTAATAAAATATGGTATATGTATACAATGGAGTACTACTCAGACATAAAAAGATTAATTAATACCTTTTGCAACACTTTGGAAAGAATTAGAGACCATTCTCCTAAGTGAAGTATCTCAAGAATGGAAAAACAACCCCCACATGTATTCACTGTTAAATTGGAACTAACTGATGAGCACACATGTGCATGCGGGGAGTAAAACTCAAAGCAACTAGGGGGAAGCAGGGAGGAGGGAAGGGGAAAAAAAAAATCAACCTAGTGGGTACTATGGACACTGTTTGGATGACAGGCACACCTATAGCCAGGACTCAGTTATTACAAGTGATCCATGTATCTTAAAACATTTGTACCTCCTTTATATTTTAGAATAAAAAAAATTATAACATTTCTAGGCCAGGTGTGGTGGCTCACGTGTGTAATCTTAGCATTCTGGGAGGCCGAGGTGGGTGGATTGTTTGAGTTCAGGAGTTCAAGACCAGCCTGAGAAAGAGTGAAACCCCATCTCTACTAAAAATGAAAAACTGAGGAAACAGGATTGCTTGGGCACAAGAGTTTGAAGTTGCTGTGAGCTATGGCACTATAGAACTCAAACATGGGAGACAAAGTGAGACTCTGACTCAAAAAATATATACATATTATAACATAACTGGGTGTGAGAGCACACACAGAGAAAGATATATGAAATCACACATAGTGCATGTAGCTGAATACCCTCAGCTGCTTAGCCAATCAGAAACTACTATTTAATTACTTAATTTTACTTTATTATGTTTTTGACACATAGTCTGGTCTTATGTAGAATGCAATGGAGTCATAATAGCTCAATGCAACCTCAAATTACTGGGTTCAAGTGATCCTCCTGGCTCAGCCTCTTGAATAGTTAGGACTATAGGCACGTACCATGACGTCCACCTAATTTTTCCATTTTTAGTTGAAATAGGGTCTCATTCTTGCTCAGGCTGGTCTCAAACTCCTGATCTCAAGTGATCCTCCCACCTCAGCCTCCTAGAGTACTATAATTATAGTCATGAGCCACTGTGCCTGGCCAAAAACTACTATTTTAAACCAAATTGCCTTTAACAATTCCATAGGGGCCATGAGATGTACAGCTCACTATGGACCTGTCTTTGTTGCCACACTACTTTCCAAGCCATCTCACTGCAGCTTGTTAAAGTGCAAAGCCTCCCAAGCCTCCTTGGTTTTAGCTGGGCCCATAGGAAGCCCTGTGTAGGAGTGCTTTAGTGTGAAGTTCAAAGTGTTTTTGAAAACTAGACAGGGTATGAGGTCTACTGCTGAGTATCAAGCATAACCCAATCTTAAGAGAGAGGGAGGGAGCCAGATATTGGTGTTTCAATTGTGTCAAAGCAGTGATTCTGATGCATCCTTTAGCTATGAGTATGGCTGGGTTTCTGAAATTCCTCAGCTAATTTTAGGCCTATATCTTAATAATTTATGAATACATGCACATGAATTGATATATTTATATGAATACATATGAATACATGCCCCAAATATGTGCCACTGGGAGTTATTTATTGATGGGCACCTCACACAGGCAGGCTGCCATGCTCAGCAGTGCGTGGCCTTACCGATCATGGGTTGAAGGATGTTTTCTAACACCCGCACAAGCTGCTGGTAGATCTGAATAGCCAAGTCACTCAGCACCTGCCGATACTCAGCCAGGTCAAAATTGGTGAGGCAGTGTTCATTCTGGCGAGACGTGTTGTGCTTCATAAAGCCCTGGAGTCAGAACACAAAGTTAACGACACACAGAGCAAAGTGTCTCTTCTGTTTGTTTAACTGCCTACTGTTTGATCAGCACCTTCATGCTCTTTGTCCTCTTTCCATGGAGTTTCATCCATCCCACATGCAAATCCCAGGACAGTCACTCTCCAGGGCTGCTGTGTATTTGTTTGTTTCCCTCATATCCCCCAAGCCCTGCTTCTTACGAGCTTTTGAATAATAGCTAAACCTGGCAATCTAGCATCAGTATCTTCTAGTCTCTTCCATCTAGTATCAATCTAGTATCTTCCCAACAGCAATGTCAATGAAACAAGTTGGGAGAACTTAACTGAAAAAAGTGAATGAATGTTTCACTTACGAAACTTCATGTCTACTGCCAAACGCTAAATTATCTAAGGTACTTATCTCAACTTCAATTCATTACATGTAGTCCTATTTGTAAGTATTACACCCAAAGGGCATATAACATCTTCTTGAGATAGACCAATTTTTACAGAGACTGCCTCCCTACAACCTAATTAATGACATTGTCCTTAAGTGGGGACTGACAGGACGGTAAATGACCGCTCTGCAGGATTCTGTCTGACAGTCCCATCTTCTCAGGGACCATGTCTTGCTCATCTTTGTGTTTTCCATCATTTTCTGGGACAGTCCTCTGCACCTGGGTGCTCAGAAAGCATTATTGATCAGCTTCTTTGCTGCCCTCCTGGAAAAGGCCAGGGAGGTCTGGAGGGCAGTGGGGTAGGGCCACAGGTGCTCAGAGGCAGGAGGACCCAGTGTCCCAGCTGTGCTCCTTCCAGCTGAGAGGACGTGAGAAAATTGATGAGCCTCACTGAGCTTCAGTTTGTCATCTGTAAAACTGGGCTATAATTCCTACTTCATAGGGATGTTGTAAGAATTAAATAACAACACTGTTTATAGTAGGTGCTATCTGGCACATACTCAGCAGTCCTTACTGAATAGTAAATATTAATATTTCATATAGTTTTGAAATATATTAAAGTTTATCAAACAACTGATGAACATATCCATACAAACAAAAGCAATACAGATTTTTGGACAAATCAAAAGAAACATTATCTTTACCTATATCTTATCCCTGATCACCTTTAATGTACAGTGGCAGGCCCAAATTGATACATTTCTTTATTGGCATATGTTAGTTCAATATTTTGATACTGGTTCTTAGAAAACTCATTTTGACATACTGATAAAAAGTTTCATTTCTAGTAACCATTCATGGACTGATGCTTGTTTTATTTTTCTGTGCTTTCTCATAATATAAACTCTTAGAGGGAGGAAACTGTCATTCTCCAATTTACTGTTTTATAGATAATAGAACATCAAATAATGAACTTCCAAGCCACCTCTGAATCTGGGTTTCTAAAGCAACAAAAGGTTAAAAATTTGTGCTTTTAAAATTTTCCTTTAAAAAGCCAGAGAAAGTATAGCATGCTGGTTTCATAAGGAAGGTTTTCTCACCTCTTCCCCACTGTACTGCTTCAAACAGTGCAAAAATCGGCATGTGTTAGAGAGCCAGAAGGAGACGGTTTCAAAATCATCGCCTCTTTTCTGAAAGAGAGAACAAGACTAAATTTACCTTTTCCTTAGGGAAATAACAACCTGGAAAAAACTGAACAGATACCAAAAGGCCCATTTCTTGGAAAAATAAACACCATATGTACCCACTACTAAACCACTAATCATTCAACATTCATGGGCCCCAAGAAGGTGGGACAGAGAAAGAGGAGATGGGTAAATTCACACCTAATCGGTACAATGCATACTCTCTGGGTGATGGTTACATTTATAAGTTTGACTCACTGAAAAAGCAATTTGTGTAACTGAAACTTTTGTACCCCTGTAATATTCTGAAAAATTAAAAAGGCTCATTTCTTTCAGTTACCATTATAAACAATTATAAAAATAAATCACACTGCTGATGTAAAGTCTTATATTATTGCTAACAGAACTTCAGCCACTTGGTTCACTGGTTGGTCATTACCTTGCTTGGTATCCATTTTCTTGCCATTAGAAAATTAAGTTTATGTTAACTTAGCTATCCCCTTAAACAGAAAAATATTCACCAAGCCACAGCTGACTCAAACTCACTTCCCCTGGGGTTAATGAAGGGAATCAGAAAGAACTAAAAGCACAAAAGGAAATGTCTAATTTTGTAATAAAGAATATGCGAAACAGTTTGAAGCACTTCACCCAGATTAGATTAAAAGTCTTGTGACTGGTAAGATAAAAGTTCTGAGCAGTGACTCAGACGGGATGGAGGGAGCCCTACGTGAAGCAGTACCTCGGGGAATCTGGTTGGCTCTGTACAGGACTGGGCCACAGTGGCAGGGAGAAGAGAGAGAATGATTGTGCCTGAAAAAGACTTGGGGGCTTGGAACCTTTCCCATGGGCTGAATGGTAGACATATTTGAGAAGATTATGAATTTGTAAACTAAACAATTTGGATGAACTACTTCCAGTTTGGATATGGAAAGTCACAAATGTATCATGGTATGCCTATACATTTTCTTAAGAAAATCTTGCCTTAAAGGTTTACTCATCTAAAATAGCTTACCTGGAATAGGTGCCTAGCATTAAATGACCTCAGAAGCTCTTTTTTTTTTTTTGCCTGATAGCATATATTCCAATAACTCCACTACTATGTCACAAAATAACCTGAGTTTTTAGCAGCAGTATGAGAACAACTGCCTTTGGCTATTTGGTAGTGACTTTATATAAGTGTACTAGGAGCAGGATAAATCATAAGGAAAGATAGATTTCTCATAAGATCATTTTTTCTTATGAAACAATGAATAAAATTTAACTCCTCAAGCAAGTACAAAATAATCTAAAGTCCTTAAATTTTGGAGAATATTTTCCTATAAAGACTTCAGGAAAAAAATCCTGGCTGGGTACAGTGGCTCACGCCTATAATGCCAGCACTCTGGGAGACCAAGGCAGGAAGATCAGTTGAAGTCAGGAGTTCAAGACCAGCCTGAACAAGAGCAAGACCCTGTCTCTATAAAAAAATAGAAACATTAGCCAAGTGTGGTAGTGCACGCCTGTAGTCCCAGAGACTAGGGAGGCTGAGACAGAAGGACCAATTCAGACCAGGGGTTTGAAGTTGCACTGAACTGTGACAAGGCTGCTATACTTTAGCCTGGCTGACACAGCCAGACTCTCATCTCAAAACAAAAACAACAAACTCCCTCCCCCCCCCAAAAAAAACAAACAAGCTGGCCCCCCAAAAAAACAAACAAGCCGGAGAGGCTATCAAACCTAACTTAGTCTTTTTAGCTGAAACAGAATAACCAAGTTCAGGTCTTAAATTTACCCTTAGGTAAATATCTAAAAGACTTAGTTATAAAGTTTTCCAGATTTAGGAAGATGGCCAGGAAATAAATAAAATTTTATGATATTCTCAAACACAGAAAATCATCCTATGGATTAAGTACAGATTTGACTACAAATAAAATCTGGTTTAAAATTGTTCCTAACAGAACCTCTGGGCTGATCTGACAAAGACAGATTGGGAGACAAGGCTAGCTACAGGCTGGCCTGCAGCAGCAGATCACAAAATCAGTTATCTAGACTGTTTCTGCCAATATCAAGACAAGTCAAATGCAGAGATCTTCAGAATAGCCTTAACCAGACCCTTGTAATTGCCACTGTACTAAAGAGTTACCAGTAAATTGATTAAAACCTAAGAAGATTTCATTCCAGAAATAATTCAGCATTTGTTCTCACTAGTAAACTCTGCCTTTGCTAATATATATTTAAACAAATTAACTCTATAAGGGGGCTCTCTGTTTTCATGAAAATGAGATACTCTATATTATTTCAAATTAAAGGACATTTACTTTGTTGGAAAGTAGCCCACTGAGCTATGGGCTCTGCCTACTTTCAGTTTTTGATTTTTTTTTTTTTTAGATAAAAATCTTCTATAGGCTTGGCACCTGTAGCTTAGTGGCTGGCATGCCAGCCACATACACTAGAGCTGGCGGGTTTGAACGCAGCCCAAGCCTGCCAAACAACAGGCTTGGTTTACAACCAAAAAAACAGCTGGAGGTTGTGGTGGGAGCCTATAGTCCCAGCTACTTGGGAGGCTGAGGCAAGAGTTTGAAGTTGCTGTGAGCTGTGATGTCACAGCACTCTACCAAGGGTGACATAAGTGAGACTCTGTCTCAAAAAAAAAAAAAAAGAAAGAAAGAAAGAAAAGAAAAAGAAAAAATCATCTATGAACTAAAAACTGCATAGATTCTCTATATATTTTTGGCTGCTTATGCTGCTTTACAGCCCACAGCAAAAAACTAGTTGCTAAAATCAAAACAGGAATGTGAGACCAGTGAACACTAATTTTAAATAGTACTAAAGAGTATTATATTCTAGATCACTTTCCATTTTAATTTTTAAACAATTTGGTATAATAAATGATAAATATCTTATTGTAATTAAGATGAGAGGAAGAGAACTTTATGAATTTTTTTTTTTTGGTCTTTACAGTAGCTGACTTAAACGGTATTAAAATTCATAATCTAAGTGTACTATAGCATCCATACACTAAAAATAAAGTGAGTTTTTATTTTGTTTTATGAGTTTTGTTTGAAAGACATTCATCAATTTTTAAATGTTAAAATATCAGAAACTCCACGTCTTAGTAACCCCTAGAGAATGTAATTACATAGACTATCTGCACAATAGGGACTGACTGAGACCCGGCATTTGTCAAAAGATCACAGCCAAGGGTTGGGAGAGGGGGGAGTTGTATAATGGGTTGGGTACAGTTTCAGTTGGGGAGGATGACAAAGTTTTGGAGATGGATGATGGTGATGGTTTTACAACATGTAAATATATTTAATGCCATAATAATACACTTAAAAATGGTTAAAATGGTATTTTTATTATGTTTGTTTTACCACAATTAAAAAAAAAAATTACAAAAGATGTCTTAGATTTTCCAGAGTCCATTTAAGTAAGTTAACATCCACTTAACTTCATTCTTAACATCCCATTAAGCTCAATAATCAGAAAGCAAAGCTCACATCTGTAATTCCAGCACTCTGGAAGACCAAGGCAGGTGGATTGCTAGAACTCAGGTGTTTGAGACCAGCCTGAGCAAGGATGAGACCCCATCTCTACAGAAAATAGAAAAAAAAACTAGCTGGGGGTTGTCTTGTGACAGGCACCTGTATTCCCAGCTACTCAGCCGGCTGAAGCAAGAGAATTCTTGAGCCCAGCCAGGAGTTAGAGGTTGCTGTGAGTTATAATCACAAGACATTCTAGCCTGGGGCAACAGAGTGAGACTGGTCTCAGGAAAAAAAAAAAAAAAAATCAGAATGCAAAGTACCTAGGGCACGTTATCTTAGCTCTCCACAGAAACACTTGAGTTAAGACAAGTATGAAGTTCATTGTTTCTGCAGGGAAAGTCAAGAGGAGGATTATGCAAGTGACTCAGTGATTACTGAGTTATCTAGGGCTTTCTGCTTGTTATATAATTTTGCTGTCTTTTTTCCAAGTCTTTCCTCTCTGATTAGCATCTGCGTGTGTTGCTTCTCACATGGAACCAGGCATTTTAAGTAACAGGGAAAATTATGGGGTGAGTTGGAGAACAAAGGGAAGAAAAGTTGGAAGAAAAATTTTTAAGTTTTATCAGACATCTTTTTATGTGAATGAGTTCAAGTATTTATTGAGCTTACTTAACATGTATTTTAAATTCAGCATCATGTTCCCTGTTTATATGGATGCCACTAAGTATTTTTAATGTGGTTCCAAGTAAACTTCAAAGCCAACTATTTCTGCCCATGAAATAACTTAATTTACTACACAATTAAATGCAATTATAACAAGTTAATTTTGATTTCTATGTTTTTTTTTTCTATTTTTAGTAGAGATGGGGCTATGTTTTGGAAAAAAAAAAAAACCAACACATAGACATGATCAAGGAAGAGTGTTTTCTCCAGTGGAAGTTTTCACTTACAGCTGGAAAGAGTTCATAACAAGTAACTTTTTAAAAAATAAAACAAGTTAAAAAAAAATTATAAGCAACTTAGCTAACCTCTAAGGAAGGAAAAGCACCTCCATGCAGATTCTATCATCTTAACATTTATTATGAGAATTTTGTTAAACATGACTGACCTTCAATACTTTTTTGATGCTGTTAATTGTCGATGTAAGCAATGATCTTACTTTCTGATCATCATTCAGGTAGTCAGCATGTCGAACACACATAAACAGAATATATGCTGGCAATCCTGGAATCAAATTGACTGCTACACCACGTGGCTTCAGTTCTGAAAAAAGGAAAAATAATCTTATATAACAGAGAAAATCTTCATGAGGCATGCTCTGTGAGATATAAAAGCACAGTTGTCATGTACGAGTTCAATCGTTCAAGGTAAGTCGGTCATATAAACAAGGTATTTTAATAGTTCATTAAGTAGAGAAATCCTTGAGTGTATATATAATGACAATTCCCAAATTTGTATCTATTGCCCTGACTTTTCCCTTGAACTTCGGTCTCATGTATCAACTGCCTTCTTGACATCTCTCTCAGGCATGTCAAACTGAGTCCCTCCCAAACCAAGCTCTTGCTGTCTTATGGAGTCTGCTCTTTTGGAAGTTTCCTCCATCTCAGTAATTAGCAGCTCCAGTCTTCTAGTTTCTTAAGCTGTAAACATCATCTTCTTTGACTCCTTTCTTTTTCTCACACCGCAGGTCCAATCCATCAACAAATCCCCTTGGCTACCTATAAAATCTAGCATCATCTCTACCTGGCCTCCCTGAGTCATCCTTTGTTCCCCAGGAGTGCATTTTCCACACAAGCATCAGGGATTCTTTAAGAAAAGGTATGCTACATCATGTCACTCTTGTTCTGAGAATCCTCCAAGTAGAAGTAGGATTCTTTCATTTATATGTGAAATCTGAAATCCTTACCACAGTCCATGGGATCTGGCCCTGTTCCCCTTCCTCAGCCCCAGCTCACTCTGCTCCAAATGGGCCTCTTTGCTTTTGGTTCCAAGTGCCAGGCATGCTCTCACCTGAGGGCCTGTGTACGTACTAGTTTTCTACCTCACGTGTTCTTTCCTCAAACATCAGCATGATGTCCAAAGACCACCTAATCAAATCCTGGAAATTTTATATAAACTAGTATACCTGCCTTCACTCTTTATTCTTTTTACTCCATTATGTATTATTTTATTTTCTCTATTTCTCCCCTCGAATGTAAGCTCTATGACAATGGGTACTTTGCTTTGTTCATTACCAGTACCTACAAAATGCGTGGCATATAGTAGGATTCAGTAAATACCTGAATCAATGAATTTTTATGCCTAAAAAACAGTGGCTTCCTCACATTTTTGCAAAATGCAGATCATGTGGAAACTTGAGCACCTCTGCACCTACATATAGTACTAAGTTTAATCCTAGGAATATTAAATCAGGTATAACTGCCAATCACAGGGCTGTCACTCTCATTCCTAGGGGGGAAGGAATGCTATGCTAAGGCTGAAAGGAGAAGGTTTTAGGTTTCTGATTCACAACTTACGGTATGTGCACTCTCCAGTCACATACCACCACCCCCTAAAAAGTCTTCTTGAAGAGTTAGTGGGCTCACGTCCAATCTTAAAAGGCTCATCCTGCTCTGAAATGTTTTTTCCACTCCCATTTCATTTGTTCTGCCTTTTCTTTCCTTTGCTAGGATCCTTTCCTTAATTCTTTTATTTCTTCACTATTATTGAACTGTTGTCCTCAACATACTTAGATGCAAATCTTTCCAGGGAAGTAAGGAAAAACAGAAATTCAGGAACCTAAAAGGCTTAGAGCAGTAGTGTTTAATTGTGGCTATACTTGAGAACCCCAAGAGGTTTTGTAAGAAGGACTAGACATTGCCCAGCTCTTCCCCCCAGAGATTTTTGTTTAGTTGGTTTAGTGCAGGGGTCCTCAAACTTTTTAAACAGGGGACCAGTTCACTGTCCCTCAGACCGTTGGAAGGCTGGACTATAGTTAAAAAAAAAAAAAACCATGAACAAATTCCTATGTACACTGCACAAAGACCTCCTAACTTCAGGAAAAAAAGGTCCCCCTTAACCGCAAAAAAAAAAAAGGCCCTACTAACTGCAAAATTAAAAAAAAAAAAAAATAGACCTCCTAACTTCAAAAAAAAAAAATGTCCTACCTTGTTCTTACCTTGGTCCTCAGGCAAGAACCTGAAACTGAGAGGAGGAGCCATAAGACAGAGAGAAGGAGGGGAGTCAGAGAGTGCGGCGCACATTCCACACATGAGCACTGCGGGTCCAGGAGCTAAGTAGGGCAGGCAGTGGTGGCAAAAACAGTCCAGCGGCTTGGACTGGATAAATGTCTCGGTGGGCCACATGTGGCCCGTGGGCTATAATTTGAGGACCCCTGGTCTAGTGTGTGCATGTGCATGTGTGTGAGAGAAGGTGTGGATATCAGTACTTTTTTTTGGAGACAGAGCCTCAAGCTGTTACCCTGGGTAGAGTGTCGTGGCATCAGAGCTCACAGCAACCTCCAACACCTGGGCTTAATGATTCTCTTGCCTCACCTCCTAAGTAGCTGGGACTACAGACGCCTGCCACAATGCCTGGCTATATATATATATATATTTTTTGGTTGTAGTTGTCATTGTTTGGCAAGCCCAGGCTGGATTCAAACCCACCAGCTCTGGTGTATGTGGCTGATGCCTCAGCTGCTTGAGCTACAGGCGCCTAGCCGATATCAGTACTTTTCAAAAGCTTCCCAGATGGTTCCAATGTGCAGCCAGGGCCGAGAAGGCCTGGTCTCAAGGGCTCTTTACAAGTGAGTCCTAGGCGCGTGCCCCTGCAGTCTGACAAAGGATGCACTGCGTGGTCAGGACATGTGAGTACAGTATGTTAGGATGATCAAAGAAACTTTTTTTGTTGTTGTTTGTTTGTTTTTGAGACAGAGCCTCAAGCTGTCACCCTGGGTAGAGTGCCCTCGCATCACAGCTCGCAGCAACCTCCAATTTCTGGGCTCAAGCGAGTCTCTTGCCTCTGCCTCCCAAGTAGCTGAGACTACAGGTGCCTGCCACAACGCCTGGCCATTTTTTGGTTGCAGCTGTCGTTGTTTGGAGGACCTGGGCTGGATTCGAACCACTAGCTCAGGTGTACGTGGCTGGCGCCTTAGCCCATTGAGCCATAGGCACAGAGTCGAAACTTTGATGTTGAATGCTTCAAAAATTAGTGACTTATTTTTCCAATCAATGACACATGTACCAGAAAGACCTTTTAACCCATGCAAAAAATACTTGCCCAGAATCAGGTTCTTAACAAGTTTTTGCTCATCTTCCTTTTTGTATTCCAGCATTCCTTGGAAGTCCTTTTCTTTCCTGGGAATGTTGACTGGACGGATAGGTTCATCAATGATCTGTCCTGGGGATATGTTCTCCATCTGGCCCACTTCATGAGAGGCAAAAAGGAGAAGAAAATGTTTTCCAGATAGAAAAGATGAGAGGGTTCCATGTTCATATACTTTTGAATGAACTCCATAATAACATATTACAGAGTTCTTGCCATATTCACCACTTAACTGTCCCCTCTTAAAATATTTTTTTCTGCTAAAATTGAGAGGCTAGATGCCAAAATTATATGGTAATGTTATTCTGGGTTTTTTTTTGAGACAGAGTCTCACTATGTCACCTTGGTAGAGTGTCGTGGTGTCACAGCTCACAGCAACCACAAACTGTTGGGCTTAAGTGATTCTCTTGCCTCAGCCTCCCAAGTAGCTGGGACTACAGGTGCCCACAACAACACCCAGCTGTTTTTTGTTTTGTTATTTTTGTTTGGCAGGCCCAGGCTGGGTTTGAACCGGCCAGTCCCAGTGCATGGGGCTGGCGCCCTAGCTACTAAGCTACAGATGCTGAGCCAGTAATGTTATTCTGAAAGTCACTAAAGCCTCACTACTATTAATTTCAAATAACTTTACCTAATTCAGAAACTTTAGGGTTTTTTTAGTAATAAGGTTTATTTTGTAATAAGATTAAATGTCCCCAAAGTAAGTGGTTTAACATATTTGCTAACTAATGACACCAATCAAAAAAGGTTTAATATATTTAGACTTTTCCTCCTCACAAGAGGAAAAACCATTATTCTACAAAGGGGCAACAAGAATATAAAAGATTCCTTCCCCTTTAGCTCTAGGAATCTAGTCATTCAATGCAAAAGAACATTTACTTTAAATGTATCATTACAATCAGTTCCAACCACATCAAGGTACCTAGTAGGATAGTGTTTCTTCATACCAACTGATATGATTTCTCACAAAGGCTTCATAAGGCAAAAATCTAACTTTCTCCTGTCACTCCTTATTCTCAGGGAAATTACGAGCAGATATTAACACCTCTATTTAATATGATTCCTTATATGTTAATTGCTTTTTGTGTGTTTCTTTTTAATAAAATGCTAAAATTCTACCATTAAGTTGTGACTATTAAAGTTCCACCACCACTGGTTAACATCACTTTCAGATGTTAAAAATGGTCATTGCCAGCAGCAGTTAGAGAATTATGCTAAAGGTGAAAAAAAAAAAAAGCCTCCAATATCATTTTAAAATTGAGAAGCGAATAGGGAATGTAAGAGAAGGAAAGAGAACATATAAATTATTACAGGTGGTTGTGAAGACAGACACTAGTAAGCCAGCTTCTCATCTCTTTATCCATAGAAAGGGGGAGCAGTTAAGAAATATATTTAAGTGCAGATTAAGTTTGAGCCTATTGTCAAACCAAACGCAGATTAGAAGGGAAAACATTAGGAAGTTTAATGTTGCTGATTCCAAGAAGTATCAGTAGTGCTTCTAGTGTCACTCTGGGCAATTTCCTGGGTTAGTTCTGAGAAGCCAGTCCACAGGAAAAGGTTATCACAGAAAACGTCGATACCTGCAGAGGCTCTTGTTTATGTGGCATGGAGCCTGGTGACACATCGATCCCCCTCATGCGGCAGCGTCACAGGCTGGGACTATCAGAGCTGAAAATTTGGTTTAGGCAAAGTCACCACCATCCAGCAACACTATGATGTCTAAAGGGTGGTCAGATTGCAACTGGACAGATACCATCAGGAAGTGTTTCACATGCGTGACTGTTCTGACCATTGCAGGACTAATTATAAATGTATTCCTCTATCCAGAGAAGAGGACACTCAAATTCCATAGTCTTATATAATAAGTTATTTCTGGAGTCTAATTAAACACAATACATGAGCACCTCTGAAGCAGCACACAGAGGTCTCCACAGCTTGTAACCTTAGTGCTGTGTGTAAAAAACAAAATAATAAATTCCTGCAACCTATGTTACTAGTAACTTTAAGCCACTGAGACAATTAAAAAAAGGCAGACAGGGAGGAAACAAGTTCAAGATATTGGGTGATAAATGCACATATTTGGACTGCACGTAACCCAAGGAGATGTTTTAAACTTATTGATTTGATCAAATCTAAGATGCCATTGATAATGAGATATACCATTTTATATAACAGTAAAATGGAAAAAACAGCGCCAATTAAACTATAGCCCATCAATGACTGTAAAAAACACCTCAGTTTGAGAGACATTAGAATGTGAAACATTAAGCACCTAACAATTTATAAAATATGGTGAATATTTTTACAAAGAGTTTATGTAAACTCTGGGCACCACAGCTCACGCTTGTAATCCTAGCATTGTGGGAGGCCGGGGAGGGTGTATTGTCTGAGCTCACAGGTTCAAGACCTGCCTCAGCCAGAGCAAGACCTCCTTTCTAAAGATAGCTGGGTGTTGTGGTGGGTGCCTGTAGTCCCAGCTACCAGGGAGACTGAGGCAAGAGAATCACTTGAGCCCAAGAGTTTGATGTTGCTGTGAGCAGTGACACTAAGCACTCTACCAAGGGCAACAAAGTGAGGCTCTGTCTCTAAAAATAAATAAAAAATAAAAGAAAGCTTCTCTTTCCTTTTGCAAAATCTCTAATTAGGATATTTTTCATTCTTTATAAAAACATCCTACGAAATCTGCCATACTCTCATTAAAACTTTTCTTTCTGCATTTGAATTCTCCATAGGGACTTAGTTTTTGCAAAGGCTCACAAATGAAATAATGTCAGCTCAACACAATCTTGATTTATTTAGCAATATTATCTACTAATTAAAATAAAATGTCGACCTTTATGTAGCATCAGGAAACTACAGTGTTTGCAAGGGATAAGCCAGGACACTACTCTAGTTTTCAAAAACTCAAAGAGATGGTTGTTAAATTGAAATGTTTGTGTGCCTTCCAAAATTCATGTTGAAACTTATTCCCCAATGCAAACAGTATTAAGAGGTGGGTCCTTTAGGAGGTGATTAGGTCCTGAGGACTTTGTTCTCATTACACCTTGCAAAAGGGCTGGAGGGAACCAATTAGGCCCTTTGCCCTTCTGCCTTTTGCCTTGTGAGGACACAACCTTTATCCCTTCCAGAGGATGCAACAACAAGGTGTACCATTGTGGAAACAGAGATCAGACCCTCCAAATGTGCTGGCACTTGATCTTTGCCTCCCACCCTCTAGAACTATGAGAAATAAAATTCTGTTCTCTATCAACTACCCAGGCTCAGGTATTTTGCTTAGCAGCAATACAAACAGACTGCAACAGTGGCCATTTAGCCCAGTGCTCCATCTAATACAGACAGCATTCTAGAAAGACCTGAAATAAGACTCTATGTTCATTTTCTAGATTTTTTTATAAACTTGAGGGAAAAATATTTTTGAACAACTTTGTCCTAGAAAAGCAAAAGAAATTGGAAGGTTTTGTTGTTGTTGTTGTGACAGAGTCTCACTATGTCGCCCTTGGTAGAGTGCCGTGGCGTCACAGCTCACAGCAACCTCAAACTCTAGGGCTTAAGCAATCCTCTGGCCTCAGCCTCCCAAGTAGCTGGGACTACAGCAGGCCCCCACCACAATGCCCATCTATTTTTTTGTTGTTGTAATCGTCATTGTTGTTTGGCAGGCCTGGGCTGGGTTCAAACCTGCCAGCCTCAGTGTATGTGGCCAGTGCCATAGCCACTGTGCTATGTGTGCCTAGCCGAAATTGGAAGGTTTAAAAAATTTTACTTTTCCTCGCTTTGGCACAGAAAATCTTGATCTCAGGTTTAATTAACACAGTCAGATCAATTCATATTAAGTACATAAATGATGTGAGAAAGTATGGCTCAAAGGTGAAAAACCAGTGGGCTTAAGAAGGCTTGTGCTCTAATCTTGCCATCTAACTTGCTGAGACCTTGGGTAGCTCACTCACAATTTGGAGGTGTTAGTTTTTCCTCTTAGGAAATTAACTGATTTAGAATCCTTTCAGGTCTAAATTTCTTGATTCTATGAAAATTAAGATGGAACACCCACTCTGGGAATAAAATATAACACAAAGCAGATTAAATTTTGAAACATTCTTCATTTAGCTATATAATTTCTACTACAAATTATATAAATATATAGTTTATTTAAATATGTATATATATATATGTATATAATGTCAAATATATATATAGGCATTTTTTAAAAAAGTCTTTGTTTCTAAAATAGTCTCCTTAATTAAATGTAGCCCACAAGAGGAGGCAAGAGTTGTACTATTTTAAACCAAAAGGATTTAAGTGTGTCACAATATATCTAAAGAAAAATAAAATAAAACTTTTGGCCATCAGAAGGTGCTCTGCTGTACAGAGTTGCCAGTTTTTCCTGTACAACAGGGATGAAGAGAAGAGTTAGAAGAGCTTGTCTCCTTTATTCCCTAATTTAGGGGAGAAACAAGGATACTGTACTCAACGAGGGCCCAAGTCACATAAATCTGTTACCTCAGCCTCTACATGTGTATCACTTAACTCAAAATATAGCTTTTCTTAAGAACTAGTACACCCTTTGTGTTTAATAAGTGAATTGTTATTCTCAAGTGTTAATTCAACTTTATAGCTGCCAGGATAGTTTAACTGATGAGGTTGACTTCTGATTAATAATGGTTTAAAATTAGCAAAAATCTTAAAATATTCTAACCTGTTTCTTCAATTAAAAAATATATCAAAGAAAGCTGGTTTAAAAACCTAAAATAACAAAGGCCTTTTATTAAAGTATGGCAAAGGAACCATAGGAATTTAACAAATAAACAATTCCACAAGTTAATACCCTTAAAATTAGTTTCTTTGAAGCGAATACTCTGATTATCATCTCATGATACAATTAGTACAGAGAAAGTTCTTTGAATAAAGATTTTTTAATTTTAACTAGTAGATATTATAGTCCATGTGTGATTTGGAGTTTTAAAAATTTTAATATTATTCATAAATTATGTAATGCTAAAGGATCATACAAGGTAGCCATAAAGTCTGTGTGCAATTTAAAGTTGCACACTATTTTAAATTGCACACAAATTTTATGGCCACCCTGTATATGAAATATGACTACAAAGTAATCTTTCTGATTTCTTAACAAATATTTCAGTATTTTTATATCCAAGGGAATAATATCCTATTGACAGTAAATATCCATGTTGCTATCAATTCAAAGAGAAAAACTGCTAAAAGTACGACATAGTAAAAACCATAGAAGATGTGAGCCAAACCAGGGTGTAGAGAGGGCAGGGACATATGGTCTGCCTGAGTGGTCAGGCAAAGCTGCTCTTGAGCATGTGACATATGACTCTGGTCTCAAAAGATGAGCAGGACTTGACCAGGAGAAGCAGGAAGACCACACGTAAAGAAGAGTTATGATAGGGTATGGCAGGCCGAAGGAATGAGTGTATCAGGAACTATTCTAGGTGTATGATACACGGTTAATCCTTATAAACCATGTCAGGTAGATATCATTATCAATCTCATTTAACAGGCAAAGAACAGGCATAGAGAGGTTCAGTAACTCACCTGATATCATATGATTAATAAGTAATAGAGCCAGGATTTGAACCCAAGAAGCACGACTCCAGAATCCATGCTCTTAACCACTAAGCTATACTGCCTAGCACAGTGCCTGGCATATAGAGAATGTTCATTGGATGCTTGCTGAATGAATTCTCTCCTTTTGTAAATTATTATTAACATGAAAAGAACATGTTTCCTCATCTAGAGAAATGGAAATTTCTATTCTACGGAAGTCAGTTTGCTGAAAGTCATTTTTCTTATTATCCCTAATATTTGCATGTAAATCTCTATTAGGCCACTCGTATAGTAATACGAAACCAAGATTCAGTAACTGTCATAAAAATATGTATAAATACCTTCTAGTTCACCAATTTTTTTGGCAAATACTTTCAGTTGTTTTTTCAGTTTCCGGACAGTCTTATCTTGTTTTTCAAGTTGTTCCATCAAATCCTAAAAATCAAAATAAGAAATATAGTGGAAAGATCAAAATAGGCGTTCTTAAATGCACTGTGAGAAACCAGACACAAAATCACAGAAACAATACTGTTAGTTTCACATAAAAGCTCATTGGTGGAGCCATCACTTGGCTCAAAACTGGCAGGCATGGGAAATGCGGTTACAATAAAAGCAAAATGTTAAAATACTCAATGCAGTAAAATCCTTTACAGCGAGATGGATAGCAGGCTCACTGTGGAGTCTTTTCCAGTACACTCCATGTGGGAAAAACAATTGAATACTCTGTAAAATGTATTGTTATTCTAGTGGAATACTTTCTTTTAAAGGGGTCTAGAAAAAGATAATTTTGATAAATGCACAAAAAGTTTTGTGGAAAAATTTAAGAATGGTTGAACGTTGGTGAAGGCTGACACCCCGTGTGTGAAACACTGTCTCTATGAGATCCACCTTTCAGGAGACAGTAAAATCAGCCATGAAAGTTAAGACAAGTTTAGAAGTTTTGAGAATTAAAAGGTAAGTTGAAAAAATAATCTTTGAGAACAGGATGAAGAGTGGGCTGCTGACCTAGGATCAAACTAGTAGGTGTCACAAGACACTTACAAAATCGTGCAGGTGATATAATTTTGCTTATACAGAAGAAAGAAAGCAGGGCGAGGTGGCTCACTCCTATAAACCCAGCTCCTGGGAAGGACTGCTTGAGCCCAGCAGTTCAAGGCCGCAGTGAACTATGATTCTGCCACTGCACTTCAGCAGGCTGGCCAATAGGGAGAGAGGGAGGCAGTGAGGAAATTATGAATGTTTCATGCAAAAAAAGTAAAAAAAAAAAGCAGCACAATTAAGGGAAAGAATATAAAGAAGTCTGAGATTGCTAGCTTTCTATTTAAGAAAGAATTCTCTCAAATGACAGAAATAGTTAAAAACTCAATAATCAAGAAGAAAATGGACAATAGCAGGCTCAGAAAGAACGCAGAAGGGAAATGAGTCAGAAATAGGTCAGTGAAGTGTGTGGTTGTTATACAGGTTATGAGGTAGAAAAGCATTACAAATACAATATATTTATTCATTCTCCAGTTTAGACAGGAGTGGATTTAGGTGTGAAACCAATGATTCAAATGGAATAGTTGTAAACATTTCAGTGTTAAGTTGTGCTTCTTGGATGTTACTTAATCTTTCAAGTCACATTTTGCTTCCATCACACTGTAAGCCTAGTGTTAATAACAAATCAAACATGACAATGGACACGGTAGGACGCTGACAGAGATGACACTACTGGCTAAAAGACAGCTGTGTGGAGAAACAAGTTTTGTGAAAGTTTCTGAAGAGATTCCTGGGGAGGGGGAGGCAGCAGTGTGCTCTTCAATTACAGAGGGCTGAAAGTAGCAAGAAGACAAAGCTTGGTTTTACATACAATCATCCGTTTGTAAAGTGAAATCCGATATGATTGATACTTCTTAGGGTCATCTGCATATAATTCCTCAAAATACTGAAAAAACAGGCACAATGGATATTTGTTTTTCTCTTTCTTTTTTAAGGGGATGCTTCCTCTCAGTAAAATCATTTTTTAAACATTTTACATCACAAATAGTGAAACTTTACACTTAAAAGGCTCTGATTTGTCACTTGCCATTACCTTTTTTATATTTCTAGTACAGATGATTCTAATTACAGATATTTCTGTATCTGATTAAAAGAAACATGATTAAAGCAAACAGGCTGTGACTAATGTGCCATCAGTTAGCAGGTAGACACACTGCCCAGATAAGGCTGTTATTTCACTCCTAAAGGCCCTTGGCTTTTCCTCCTACCCTCCCCCACATATGCTGCTCACATATTGTTACACCTTTTTTTTTTTTTTTTTTTCTGCCATCAGCAGTGGCAACAGTAGGGAAGGCGAATAAAATGAAAGTGAGAGTACTGGCACTCCTGTTAGCACTCCTGTGTGAAGCTGGAGAGGCTGGTGAGAAGCTGTGTGCCTTTCTCCCCTGAAAGCAGCATGGGGGAGGCCTATGAAGCTTGTTCATCAGAGGTTGGAAAAATCATCTTTGTGTTCATGTTGGGGGGTAGATGGGCAGGTGGATGTTATTCAAGGAGGAATTTCTAAGAATACTAAGTGCAGGTCCTCTGCTGTTTTAATATTCTACTCAAGTGTTTCCTAAAGAAATGCACAATTAAGATTGAGAAACAAGAATGATCTTGAAAAAGTACATTGTTCCCTGTATTTAAGTTTGTATCCATCCTCCTAGAACCAAATTAGTAGGTGCCATAAGACACAAATCATGCAGGTGATAGAATTTACCAACTATTTTTCCAAAATTCAAACTCATTAACTAGACTCTACTGGCTTTGAATGTGGGGACTTAGACATTTTTGTATTAGCTATCAAGAATTGCCAAGAAAATTAATACTGCAAACAAGGTTGCAAGGAAAGTGCTTTACCAATTTAGTGAAAAAACTCTGGAAATCTGCCACCCAGAAGCATCTTTATTTCATGGTTTCACCTTGGATTTTAAGACAATCATTTGTAAGCACATAATTTGTATGCTGATCAATCAATTGCTATTATTCAGTATATTTATCAATAATTAGTCATCAAAGCATTGTTAGTTTAATTTAAGCAATAATATACTTGAGACTAATAAAATGACACTTCAAAGTTATTTCATGATTCAGGAGGTTTTCCGGGAAAATTAGTGAGATTTCAGTCATTTTGGAAAGAGTCAGGAATCAGGACACTGCCCTCACCCTCTCCCATCCCCAAGACGGAGCCTCAGGACGAGGCAGACTGTTCACTGAATACCTTCAGGCTTTGCTTCTAATTCATATGAAAGATGGTTGAATAAACAACACTAGGAAACTACTTGCAATATAATTATCACTAACATGACAATATAAAGAATGATGATTTAGATTGCTAAATCTTCAGGCAAAATTCAAACTATTTTATAACAGGTCTTCAAAAACCTTAATTTAAAAAAAACACATAAACACAAATCACCATCAGTCCAAAACATCTTTTCTCAAAATCAGGCTGACATTATAATATAAATTTCATTAAAAAACCTAGAATTATAACTTTTCAATGATTTTTAACATAATAAATATATCTGCCAAACTTAAATCTATTAAAAAACTGTAAATCTCTAATAAAAGTTATTATGTTACTGAGAAAAATATTTTTGGTTTAAAAAAAAAAAAAAAGAAAAAGAAACAGAAACAAGAAAAAAAAAAACAAGAGAAAAAACTTAAACTCCATACTAGTGTTCAGAATCTGGCAAAGGACAAAAAAAGTTTCTTAGGCTTGGCACCCATAGCTGTGTGTTTAGTGTGCCAGCCACTGGCACCAGGGCTGGTAGGTTTGAACCCAGCCTAGGCCTAATAAACAACATTGACAACAACAATAAAATAGCTGGGTGTTGTAGTGGGCACCTGTAGTCCCAACTACTTGGGAGGCTGAGGCAAGAGAATTGCTTAAGTCCAAGAGTTTGAGATTGCTGTCAGCTATGATGCCACAGCGCTCTATCAAGGACGACATAATGAGACTGTTGCAAAAAAAAAAAATTTCTTACATCAGTGTGGTGACTCATGCCTGTAATCCCCGCACTTTGGGAGGCCAATGTGGGCAGATGGCCTGAGCTCACAAATTTGAGACCAGCCTGTGCTAGACCAAGACCCCATCTCTAAAAATAGCCAGGCATTGTGGAACACGCCTATAGTCCCAGCTACTCAGGAGGCTGAGGCTAGATAATCCCCTGAGTCCGAGTTAGAGGTTGTTGTGAGCTGTGACGCCATAGCACTGTCCCAATGGTGACAACGTGAGACTCAGTCTCAAAAAAAGAAAAAATGTCTTTCCTTACTTATTGTACAAGAACTGTTTAAAAAAAAAATCAAAAATGTATAAACCTGACTCCTAACACTCCTCTCCTCTGACCTGGGAGCTCCATCCAACATCATCCCAGAGCTCCTATTCAGTTCTGCCAACCACCTTCCCTGACCTAAACTCCCTTATCTCCCACTTATCTGCTAAGATGGAGGCTGAGAGGACTCAGTGGCTTCTTGGTATACCAAGCCTGACCCCAATCTGTCCTGCTAATCAGGATGGCAGAGAATCTGCAGAGGAAGCAGACTGCCTGAGCCTCCAGGCTATGAAAAGCCCAGCCTACGGGGTCGGCTGGCTAGCTCCCAGACCCTCTGCGTCAGGCCTGAGAACGCACAGATGCTCAAGAGCCTCCTGCACCTGCCTTTTTCATGTCTACCGACATAATCATCATATGTGTCTGCTGGAGTAAGAGGGTAACAAGGGTAGGTTTTCCCAGCAAGGAAGAGCTGTGTTTGATTACAACGCAACTAAGACATCAGGCAGGGCCAGGCACTGCTTGCTAAGGCACCTCTCCTTACCAAGTTCTCGTTGGTCAGCCGGGTGATCTCATGCTGCAGACTGGCCTCGATGCGAGCCTCTGGGGGCAGCTGTAGGTTCTGGGCCAGCAGCTGCTGCTGCCGGTTGTTCTCCTCCTTCAGGCTCTGGATTTCCCCACGCAGGGCCTCGGCCTCATTCTCATGGCTCCTCTTCTGAGACTGGAGCTGGGATTCCAGGAGCCTGTGGAGAAGCCACACAGCAGGAAGATAAGACAACACTCCGAGTCCCTGCCTAATGGGCACACGGCTTCATGCTTGCTTGCAAGAGTGGTAAAAGCAGATATTCTTTAGGATCCATGTGTCTTCTGACTTTAGTAAAGTGAAGAAACTCAAACAAGAGCCCAGAATAGAAAGGAATGTTCTCACTTTTGTGTCTTTCTGAATTTATATAACGTTCTCAGAGGCCCTGAGAAATAAGAAAGTGTTAGTTCTTTTGAAAGGTTCATAGGAAATGATGACTTTAAAAAATCAATTCAGGCTGGGTGTGGTGGCTCATGCCTGTAATCCTAACACTTTGGGAGGCTGAGGCAGGTCAGTAGCTTGAGCTCATCAGTTCAAGACCAGCCTGAGCAAAAGTGAGACCCCTTGTCTCTAGTAAAAATAGAAAAAAAAAAACAAAAAACTGAGGCAAAAGGATCACTTGACCCCAAGAGTTGGAGGTTGCTGTGAGCTATGACGCCACAACACTCTACCCAGGGGCATAGCTTTAAAGACAGAGTCTTTAAAAAAAAAAAAAAAATCAGTTAAAAGACACAGCTTTAATTTGACTTGCATTTGTAAACTAGCACTGAAGTTGGCAAAGATAGTACACCTTTGCCACACAAAATAACTGTATTATATAGGGCAAGATTACAAACTCCAAATCTAATTCCATGTCTTTAAGAATTATAAAGTTACTAATTTCAGGAAGTGGGTGGGCCCAGAGTCTCATTTCTATATTCCACTCCTATCTCTGAAAGGCAGAAAGGCTAGCATGCTACTTTGAAATATACCTCAAATTTGAATTAGCTAAATCCACAAAGATAGTCTTGAAATTTCAAACATATATTTTAAATGTGTCATCTCTTTCCCCATAAACTTTCATATCAGTGACAGAAGCCTCACAAGACATAGTTTTTTTTGTTGTTGTTATTGTTCTGTTTTTTAAGACAGAGTCTCACTATGTCACCCTCAGTAGAGTGCCATATAGTCACAGCTCACAGCAACCTCAAACTCTTGGGCTCAAGTGATTCTCTTGCCTCAGCTTCCCAAGTAGCTAGGACTATAGGAGCCTGCCACAACGCCTGGTGCGTGCTCTCTCTCTCTTTCTCTCTCTCTCTCTCTCTCTCTCTATATATATATATATATTATTTTTTTTTTTAATTGTAGTTGCTATTTTTGTTTAGCAGGCCTGGGCCGGGCTCGAACCTGCCAGTTCTGGCATATGGGGCTAGAGCTATAACCAATGAACTACGGGCACTGAGCCAAGACATGGTTTTAGAACATTAATATCAATAGAAGCAACAAAGTTGTTATTGTTTCTCCAAGTGAATACACAGCCTCTGTGTTGGCAGTGAGCACAGGGTGTTAGCATCCTCCCTTCACCATGCTCCCCTGCTTCTACATCCACTCCTTTTCCAGACATAGAACAAGGCTATGGTTAAGAACTAACTAATGTGAGGTAGAAAAGACATTCTTTTATTCTAATCCCCTTGCTTGGCAACTGCTGGCTAAAACTTACTGATACCTTTGCAAGCAAACTGTTAACAGCAGAGTAAAAATATTTTAGTGATTACAAAATTTCAAAAGGATGAGAACCAATAATACCCAAAAGTTAGTGACAATGGCTTATGATTAGAACACAGCAGAATAAGCAGAAGCCCCTTGAATGAACACATTAAGTATTTTTTAAATTTAATTATTAAAATGGAATTTTTATGAGATTTTTAAAGATATAAATATCACTAGAGCCAATGAGTATTTGTGTTAGAAACGTGTTGCTGTTTCAATTTATTTTCTTTCCCCTAAACATACCTAACATGTTGAGTTTGGGTAATTATTCTGAATTGCAGCCAATTTCACAAACTTGAATTTCATGATAACCATAAAGAATGTCAAATCCTGCACTTAACATTGCTTTCAGACAGCATGATAATAATATAGTCACACAGAATGTGGTCACATTTCTATATATACTGTACATTGCCTTTACTGCAAATAAGAAGCCCCTCTTTTAGTAATAAATATAAATCTTGCCCCAAGAGTTTGTGTTGTAATTGAAACAATAATTTGTTGTTGTTTTCTTTCTTTTGTTTTTCTTTCAACTCTTAAAGAGAGAGATTTATAAGTTTTAATGTCTGAAGGGAAATATAGATGGCATCACTTACTTATGGCAGGGAACCCTTATATTGCTGCCATTGATCAATTTTAGCCTTAGTAGTTAGCTCTTAGGGGAGGTTTTTTTAAAGAATGTGTTTGGCTGAATGTTCTAAGTTTTACTGAAAGTAATTTACCCTGAAGACAATTAATGCACAAGAAATAAAGGCGTTAAAGTTGGGAGGCCACTGTTAGTAAGAAAAGCAACAAATTAATAACACTGCATTTTGAGGAGATAAATATAACCTGTTGGCTTGTTTTAACCCTTCATAAACCAGCCACAGCTCTCCATCCTCATTCAACTCATGGCAATCCATGGCAGATGATCTTCCATGCAAAGGAGCAACAATGCAAAACACAAAGGGACACGAGGTGGTCATGAGGTGATGATGGTCAA
Source organism: Arctocebus calabarensis (assembly GCA_963573935.1). Classification (NCBI taxonomy): domain Eukaryota; kingdom Metazoa; phylum Chordata; class Mammalia; order Primates; family Lorisidae; genus Arctocebus; species Arctocebus calabarensis. The sequence continues at coordinate 48,445 of CAUYON010092896.1, forward strand.
AAGCGGCACACAGTGTTGCAGTATTTTATAAGGGAATAAGATTTTTTATTGATTATAGGTGACTTTAAGCATTATTGTAAAAATATGTTTTGGTTAATTTCTTTTTAAGAATGAGTAATGTAACATCACACATAAATGGGTAGAAATTAAAGCAAAATAATCAAGGATCTAGAGCTACTTTTCCTGCAAAATAAGAAATGACAGAAAGGTAAGAAAGAGGTTTACACTGTGTTTTAGCATTTTATTCAGCTAGTAGAGTGCTCTTATATATCATGTAATATGTTAGAGGCTAACTATGGCACATAAATATAATGAAAACTTTAGCTACAGTCTCTAGGAAGCAATCTCTACAATCACTTTTAAAATGAAGTTTTATTTATTTATTTATAGAGACAGAGTCTCACATTGTCACCCACGGTACAGTGCCGTGGAGTCACAGCTCATAGCAACCTCCAGCTCCTGGGCTTAGGCAATTCTCTTGCCTCGGCCTCCCGAGTAACTGGGACTACAGGCGCCTGCCACAACGCCTGGCTATTTTTTTTTTTTTTTTTTTCAGACAGAGCCTCAAGCTGTCACCCTGGATAGAGTGCCATGGCATCACAGCTCACAGCAAACTCCAATTCCTGGGCTCAAGCGAGTCTCCTGCCTCTGCCTCCCAAGTAGCTGGGACTATAGGCGTCCGCCACAATGCCCGGCCATTTTTTGGTTGCAGCC
>CAUYON010092900.1:0-38291 GCA_963573935.1 Arctocebus calabarensis
GACTAGATCTCCAGGGGGAAAAGTTCCTGTTTTAGTTAGTATGTCCCTCCCCAAAAGGGGAGCAGGACTTTGAGGCATGATTAGTGAGGCATGAGAGAATAGCAAGTCATCCCAATTGTAGTTTAAAGGCTGGGAGAAAAAATTGATAACTGGCTTTCCAGACACCCCCTGTATAGTTATGGATTGATGTCCTTTTTAATTTTTAGTTTTTATTCAGGTTAAAATGAGGGCACACAAGATTAGGTTACATTGTTCGATTGTATGTTTTGGCATCTTGAAAGCAGTGCTCAGGAATATGATGATCACTGTTTGACTGTCCCGAGCCCTAGGGCCCTGGTCTCGATCGCCACAGAAAGGAATCAGGCAAGACGCAGATTCAAAGTACAAGCTTGTAGGAGGTGGGCTAACCTTGATTGCAGGATAGCCCTGCTCAACCTCCGCAGTATTTTATTGAGACAGCAGAAGACAGGTGAGGGGAGTATTAGACAATGACTACATGCCCAAGGATTGTCGTGGGCTTGGGTTCTTTTTCCACAAGGAACACTTGCGGACAAATTGCCCGAGAGCCCGCCCCCCAGCTACAAATCATCTTTCACAGAGGTCGTCAGGCTCTTGGTGTCCTCTACACCTATCTATACTTCAGTGTGAGGCAGGGGGAACTTGATGGAACCAGTGTCTATTGATAGAGCTTATTGACTGGGGTCTTCTGGTGCCTGTCTGATTTTTCCTTGGGTAATCTCTAAATGTCAGGATGTATAGGTATTTTCTCTGCTTACCTGTCCCTATGTATATTTTAAACTTTTAATTTGAAAAAAATTTAAATATGCAGAACACATTTTAAGAACACTACAAATATACTTATTTTTCTGCACTGCTTGAAAATTTCTTATATACAAGGACTTCCTCCTATACAACCAAGTTATATTCATCAAAATCAGGATATTAACGTTGATAGGCATTGCTACCATCTAGTCCTCAGATACTATTTAAGTTTCCCCAAAATGTGTATTACAGGAAGATTCTAGGACAGAATCAACTGTTGTACCTTTTCGTCACATCTCTTAGCCTTCTGTCTAGAAAATTTTCTCAGTTCTTTTTAAAAGTTTATGACCTTAACACTTTTGAAATTCAGTTGTTTTGTGGAATATCCCTCAGTGTTTTGTGTTATGGATGTTTTCTCATGATTCTTTTCAGGTTATAAATCTGCAGAATATCACAGCAGTGTAGCTTCTTATTGTATCCTGTCAAGTGATGGGGCCCTATTGTGATTTGTCCCGTTGTTAGTAACATTAAGTTTGATCACTTGGATAAGGTGGTTTCTTCGGCCTTCTCTGCAGCAAAATTAGTGTATTTTGTGGTGGATTTATGTAAAGCTACTCTGTTTTTCATCAAGAATTAATTAATTAAAATCATTATGAATTGACATTTCTATTTTATTCAATCATTATTTTTACTATTATTACTTATTTTTGTGGCTTACTAGTCCCAGATTTGACCAATAGAAATTCCTTCAAGATGACGTTTGACGTATCCCCATTACTCGTTGAGCACTTTCTCTTGTCCTGACCCAAGAAGATGTTCTAAGTTCCTATCCCCAATGCAGGAATCAATCCTGACTGCTTTTGTTAACAGACGATATTTAGAGACTGTGATCTGCACACCAGGCTTGTTCTGCTCAGGTCTCAACATGCCATTCTTGATACTTAGCCCCCCAGCTCTCCTCACCCTTCCTAACGTTTTGTTGCCCCATCTGCTGCTATGGCCTTTCTTCCTTCCCATGGCAAGGATGGCTATCTGCCTTGACCTTAGCTACTGGCTTTTCAGGTGAGTTTTTGTCAAGGAGGGAAAGGAAGAGGAGGATCTAGTACCTACATTCCAACTGAATCTCTCAGAGGAATGGAGAAACTTCTGGAAAGAGAAGTGTGTAGGCAGCACCACACTGCTGATCTCCCACCCCCACAGCTACTGCAACTCTAAGATATATACATTCACTTGTATATTTATCGTATATAGACTCTAAACCAAGTCAATTATTTTGTTAGATCCTTAACGAAAAAGGAACATTTTTTTGGACATATTCATTGAGTAAAATATGTGGCTACAATGGATTTTTTGAGAAGTGGTATCTTGGTTTGATCCCTTAGAAGGTGGCTGTGAGACAAGGATTCAACTGTAAGTGTTGTACTGGGAGGTCATCCCAGGAAACTCTAGGAGAGGGAGAAGTGAATTAGGAAAGGGAAGGAAGTGTTCTGAGATAGTTATCTCTGAGGACATCTGGAGGGCAGCCCCTCTATGGAACTCTGGGAGACACTGAGAAACGCAACTCACTTACCTCAATAGATGGCCAAGGAAGTGATGATATTTATTTACCTATTTCTTATTTGTCATTGGTTGGGGTTTTAAAAAGAAGTAGCTTTCCAGATTTCGGCTGACCCTGACTATGGAAGGTGGAGAGTGCTCTCACAGCCAGATGCAAACCCCACAAACAGAGAGTTGCAGATTTTTGTGTGCAGTAAGCGGCTTAGGATACACAAAAAGGGTATCAACAGGGCTCTCATAGTGTTTTCTACAGAAACTACGTCACTTTAGAAGGATTTTTCCTGTTAGATTATAATTTTTTGTGTTACATCCTAATGGGCTAGGCATGGTAGTACACACTTATATTTCCCAGTTACTTACAAAGCTGAGGCAAGTGCCTTGCTTTAGCACAGGTATTCAGGTTGTAGTGTGCTATGATCTCATCTGCAATAGCCATTGTACTCCAGCCTGGGCAACATAGCAAGACCCTCTCTTAAGAAAAAAACTTGTTAGGAGACTCCAGTGAACCAGAAAAAAAAACTAATATTGAATATATTTATAGCATTTATACTCATACATAACAGTAATGATTTGTAATCCATTTTTTGAGGGCTTGCTGCACTATTATAATAGTTTATACAGATTACTCAATTTAAAACCCAAACCATCTCTTTAAGGCTGATAGATATGTTGACATTTAATGTGTAAGAAACCTGAGGCTTTGAAAGAGTTATTAATCTGCTGAAGGAGACACCACTTCAGCAGACTGAAGGTGAAAGTGGTGCTGTTGGATTGTAAATCAGAGGGGTGGCTCCAAACCCATGCTCACAGCCATGTGCTCTGTTTGCTAAAGCAAAGCTGTGGAGCTTCCCCAAAAGTCATAGAAAGAAGACGTCAGAGGAAGACCCACTGAAATGCTCCCACAGTCAATTCTCTAGTAAAGAAACATTGATCCAGTGATAAGGGAAGCTAGGATTCAGATAGGAGGTCTATTAATTCAAGTAATTGCCTTAAGTTCTAATTGGAACCCTCGTTTAATTTTTACCTCAAAGAAACTTACTGAGTTTAAAGCATGAGGCCCTTCCGTGGAACTTACTTGCAGCTTCTGGAGGCTGCTGGTGAGAAGATCCCAACAAATACAGCAGGGAACTAAAGACTAAGAAAACATCATTCTCCTGGTCCAGGACTCTAAACTGAGACTTAATATATATAAATCATATATTTAGTATCTTTCAGTTACAGTTAAAAAGAAAAAAAGTTGCCTTGTTTGCCCTTTTTGGTCTTGGTTCTGTCAGAGTAGAAATTCTTAATGTAACTAACTACTTCATGTCTCCAAAAAAGAAAGATGAATAATGGATGGTAAAGTTAATCTGTTGGGTTTCAAAGTAGCTGCCTGTGTCTTAAAATGTCAGGGTTTCAGGCAGCTGCCTGGGTCCTTGGTTCTTGAGTGCTATTGCCAAGGTAAGGCAAGCACGAAACAAAGTTTATTGAGCAAGAGAAAGATAGACTTATAGAATCAGAACAAGAGACAGACTTAGAGAGCAAGATAGCTTGGCATAGACGGTGACAAGGCCCCTATTGTTACAATAAGAAAAGGGCAAAGAGTCAAGGGTTATGGTTGGTGGTTGCCTTCTACACCACCTTCATCAGGCCTACCTTGTGGTTCAGAGGTCACCTTGGAACTAGAGTCTTACTGTGCATGGGGACCTCCCATGAGTTCTCTGAGAGCACATTGCTGGTGGTGGTGGTGGGGTGTGTGTGTGTGTGTGTGTGTTTAATTACTCATTTTTTAAAAGGCAAATATGAAACAATGTTTATTAAGGAAGAGAAAGATAGGTTTATAGAGTAAGGAAGCTTACTATGTTTGCCATAGACAGTGAATGGGCCTCTTTTTGCTGTAGCAAGAAGGCAAAGGAGTCAAAGATGCTTGATAATTAGTCTCAAGGCTGTTTCTAGGTCACCTTCAAGACTCTATTATACCTCTTGTTAGGCTGGAGAGCCTTTTCCTTCCTTCTGCAGTTGGCCACCTAGTTTCTAATTGGTAGATTGGTAGGAGGGAACCTCCTGATGTAAGCAATCACTGGGGCAAAATTAAGGTGGGAAGAAATAAGATGGGAGCCTGGGGGCCCCTGCCTTATCCTTCCCAGGAGAGCAGTTCCTAGCTACCTACCTAAAAAAGTTTAACTATGAATGGAAATGATTGAAATCCATGTTAGGATTCTATATAATATCTTATATTGCATTTTCAAATGTCTTTGAGAAATTATTAATCTACCTTTAAAACACAGGTGCAGTATAGGAAGACTGTTTTTGGTTGAAAGTAGGTCACTTCCTATTTTCACTAGGAAACTTTTGTTTCAGCTTGAGTATATTTTTAAATCCTACAATGAAAAAGCACAGTTGTTGAGAGGCATTATGTATATCTGAGTTGATGACCCCTTTAAGTGTGTGCCTAGAAAAATGGGTAGAAATATGAATCCAATTAATGTGGATCTCAATTGAAGAGGTTTAGAGAGTTTATTAATCCAGTTCTACAGGGATCATTCAACAAGGAGAACTAGACAGAAATTATCAGAGAGGGAGGTGAAAAAAGGAACATGCAGAGGACAAGACTATCCTGACATTAAAAAGTTATTTCTAATGTTCGTACTATTGTTGATGGGACTTTTCTAACTGCACAGATACTAAGAGATTTTCTCATATTTTAGAGCACCCACAGGGTCGGGAGTGGACTGGTGACAAAGTCATTTAGCTTCAGTCACAGCTAGGACTCAAATGGATTAGGAAGTCATCTTTTGCTTCCTCCCTATCCTAGTTGTGCTTTTTTTTCTTTTCCTTGTGAAAGATGGACACATTTCGGAAGAGCAGGTTTTTCTGCAACATATCTTCCACAGATCTAAATGACTAAATGCTAAAATTTCCCCACATCTTTCCATAGATTTTGAGCAATTGTCTTAGCTTCTTTCTTAGTCCTGTACAAGGAAACTTTCAAACAGTAAGCACAAAAATCCAAATAAAGTAAAGAGATAATAGAAAAAATGAATATGTTTCTACCTGGAATCTATTCGTATTTCCGAGTGAATAAATTGACAGTTACCTGGTGGAGCCCTGGGGCCCCAAACTGAACTTACTTTGTTTCTGCTTTAATTTCTCCTTTTTCTTCCTTGTCAGACTTTCTGGAGACTCAAGCCTTCCCAGTTGCTGTGTGTCACTTCCTCAGTTTCCATGGCTGCTAGCTGTGGGTACTAAAAAAGCATGAAGGTGAAGGAGAAAAATCAAGAAATATTGTTTATCTGAATATCTTCTTCCAGAATTTCTGCCAATTTTGAAAGCCTGAGCCAAGAGGCAAAGTAAAGATTTTCTTTCCATGGATCTTCTAATTGCCCCCCAAAAGGCAGGCCCTGAGAGCACTGCAGATTTTAAGCACTCAAGGTGCATGAGTGGGCTGGGAGTCAAAGGCAGATGGCGGGGAATCTGCTGGAAGGCTGAATTTTCACTGGCGCCAAGTAGGGCTGACTGCACAGTAGTTAAGTGGGATAGCTGTCAAGGAAAGAGCTGTCTTCCCTCCCCTACTGGGCCAGTTGAACCACAGACTTCCCTCCTTCTCAGGTTCCCAGTTGCCCTGGGCATTTTTCTCTGTTCCAGCATTTCACTCTTGAAATGAATGGCACTTAGCAGGGAAGGTGTCTTTGGTAAGTATTTTACAACAGTGCAGGAGTTAACAGTTTCTTTTTTCATTAAAAGTGAGTTTTTGGTGGCTTTGTGACTGGCAGCCTAGAAACTTCTTACTTCTCTTTGATCCAGTGATTTCATAAAGAGTCTCCTTTTCCCAGACACCTGCCAAAGGGAAGGTTAAGCTCCTTTCCGCTTCCTTCCACCTTTGTTCCCTGTTTCCTTTCCCTCCCAGGAGTCATCAGAGAGATTTTCATAAGATCTCTGTGAATATATGCACAGCAAGGGATATGGGGTAACACTACAAACCATAATAACAAATGATTTATTAACTCTGTGTGTGTGTGTGTGTGTGTGTGAAGGTAGCCACGGCTCATTTGAAAAAAGCCTCAAGGAGAAGAGAAAAGAAAAAAATAGTATTTAGTCACTTTACATCAGTGGGCATACCTATTGTAATCTTTTCAAAAATGTAGATCTGCTGCTGTTAATATTCCACTTACAACCAATTAAATATTGACAGGGGAATTCTTTTGCAAGGGAAATAATGTAGTGTTTCAAAGTCAAAATGTGTCCTGTTTAAGGATAGGCATTATATCACCCTTATTACTGCTGCCCAGAGCTTACCATGGGGCTTGGCGCAAAGAAGGCACTAGATAAAGATTTGTTAACTCCAATTGAAAAAAAGTTACTAGATCACTACATCATGAACTCTGCAAAAGTATTTATGAGAATTAGGATAGTGATTATATGTAAGTGGAAGCTGATTTATCTGTTATTCTTCTGACCTACACCTCATTAGCACAATCCCTCTTCTTTAGGATGACGCACCTGAGACGTTACAAGAGCTTATAGCATCCTCTGAAGCATCCAAGGAAAATCTGAGTATATTCTATAGAATTTTAGTACATTTGGTCTTGGGGGCATTTTACTATACTTTAATTCTTTGGAAATTAGCAATCTATTAATGATATATAGGATGAATTGCTATAATCAGAGACTATAATTAGCCAGAACACTGAATGTGCAGGGATAAAAAATGTTTTCAGGTGGACAGAGCTAGGTTGGAGTGCAGATTTGACTATTGCTAGATTTATGATTGTGGGCAGGTTCTTTAACCTGTCTAAACTTTGGAGTTCTCATCTCTGTGAAACGGAAATACCTCTAATAATACCTCCTCCCTTCAGGGCTGTTGTGAAGATTAAAGAAGGTAAATTATGTAGAGAGCTCAGCATAATGTCTTGGTCTTGGTAATCCTTTAATATGTAGTAGGAATAGGCACAGGAGGTGACCCTGACTTCTGAGCAGGGCTCACCATTTGTCATACCTGTGACTGTTGTATGGAAGAAGTACTGGGGGAGAGGAATCCTTGGGTGTGTGCCATTGGGCAGCCCGTGTTCCTGCTCTAGGGCTTGGAGAACCTTATAACAAGGAAGCTAGTCACAGGTGCTGGAAACGCTTTCTACAGTTATTAGTGTCATGGGTGGAATTAGTCTAGCTGCACATTTTTCCAAATATAATTTGCTACTTTCTAAGATGGATCTATACACATACCTGTGTTTTTCCTCCAGTCCCACAGGCAGTTTGAGATCAGTTCACTGAAATGCCATCTGTTCTTTGTAGTGGGAAATGAAAAGAAACTGAGTTTCAGCATCACTATGAGATTTGCATTTGAATAATAAGTGTCAGATATGTTGATCCCCATTTCTTTTAAGTGTGAAGCTAAATGCTTGTGACTGCACTAAGTGTTTGGAAGCAAGATGTTAATATCATAATTATCTTTTTCCTTAATGAGATGATATTGAAAAGCAGTTTTAGAAAAAAATTTCTGAATAAGACACTGAGAATGAAAGAAAGATGAGCTGGCTAGTTTTCCCTTCTTTCAGGCTGTGAGGCCCATGTTGGAAAGATGAGGAAGCAACCAAAAAGTGTTTCTTGGAAGCTCAGACAACCTTTTCTGGAAAGTCCCAGATACTTTCTGTAAACTGGATAAGAGCTGAAAGTCTAGGGAGTCTATTTTTAGAGACAGGGTCATGCTCTGTTGTCCAGGCTGGAATGCCATTGCTTGATCATAGCTCATTGTAATCTTAAATTCCTAGGCTCATGGGATCTTCCTGCCTTGGTCTCCCAAAGTTTTGGGAGGTGCTCAACACCATGCCTGGCTATTTTAATTTTTTTAATAGAAATGGAGTCTCACTAAGTTGCCCAGGCTGGTCTCAAACTTCTGGCTGCAAGTGATCCTTTGGCTGAAGCTCATTAAAGGCGTGAGCCACTGTGCCTAGCCAGAGAGACTGATTTTTGACAACACATGGCTTCTTTAGGAATAGAGCCCATAGGAAGTCACAGCAGAATTTTTGGAGAATTGCAGATTCTCCCTCTTATTTCCACATTCCACACAGATCCACCTTCAATTTCAGGATTCCCCAAGACCACTCTCTCTTCCAAAACCAACTGTGATCTACTGAGATGCCTGCTGAGGATATCTATTGTTCAGGTTTAACAATTCATTGGAAGGACTCACAGAGCTCAGAAAAGCTGTTGTGTTTACTGTTTGTTATATTATGGCAGAAGGATACAGATTAAAATCAGCAGAGGAAAGAGGAGAACAGGGAAGGGTCCAGTAGGACCCTGGAGCTTCAACTTGTCTTCTCTTAGTGGAGTTGTGTGGACAGCATTTATGTCACTCAGCAACCATGTATGATAATACATATGGAGTATTGCCAACCAAGAAGGCATAGTGAACCTCAGTGTGCAGAGTTTTATTTGGGGTCAGTTACACAGACACCTGGTTGACCACTGCATGACTGACCTTAGTCTCAGCCCCTACAGAGGTTGGGCCAATGTCACAAAGGACCAAATCTCCCCACCATCAGTCACATTTTTAGCTTAGACAATCTGGCATTGCCCAAGTCCCCTAGGTAAAAAACACACTTTTTGTAAACTGGATAAGATTCTAATCAACATAATATTTCAAGGCTTTCAGCTTATTTTCCAGGAGCTGAGGGTGAAGACTTAACCTCAGTCGGGAAAAGGTTAATCTTTTGTAGTAAACCACCTTTGTTTCCTTTAACACAGATATGCAATTTAAGAAGCTGATATAGAATTTAAAAGAGGTGACCAAAAAGAGTGTGTAAAGAGTTAACATGTCCATTCTAGATGTGATTAATTCCTGGCCCCTTGGTTTTTCTGAAAAGGTTTGCAGTTGTTGGTTACACTTCCTATGTAGGCAGTATCCTGCTGGAATAAAATAAGGGGACAAATTCTTATAATCTCACTGTCCTTTCATACTCAGTGCTGACCTCACCATACCATAAAAGACAGTCTCGTCATCTATGCAATTTTGTTTAAGGAATTATTTATAAGTATTATTTTCCTAATCTTTGAACCAAACTTAGCACTGGAAAATTACTAGCCTCATCCTTGGAAGAAAGTACAGATCCCTGTTAGTATCTATTAGAGGACAGAACTTCTCTAAGCATACAGGCTCACTCATCTCAACACTGCAGAAGGCTCTTCTGGAAATTATTAAGAAACAAATGGCTCTTTCCTTTAGTTTAGCTCATTCATGCAATCATAGAAGATGTGAAAAGGTGAGACTTAACCAAAGTTTGCATTTTCTTACTACATTTCTTTCAAAACTATTGGTAGTATGTTTTCAGTTATTATCAAAAGTTCATGTCTCTCCATATGCTACCTCCCTCTTGGGTGTGATACATTCAACTTAGGAATTGGAAACTGAAATGCCCATGGAACTATGTTCATAATATACATGTGTGAAGTGGAACAGATATGTGACAATTGATATTACTAGAAAGCATGGCAAAGTGTAGATTGCCAGATAGTCTAGAGCGTCCATAGTCAGATTTTAAAAACATTTTTTTTTCAGGAAAATAAAACACGTATTTAGACATGGCCCATGTACCACCAGTTTGCGATTCTTATACCAAAAGAGATATATGAACAAAGACCAAATATTAGTGGAATAGAGGACAGAGCTTAACCTTTCGTTCAACATTTCACATATTTTCAGATTATTGAATCTTCCTTACAGAGGAAGATTTCAGAGATCTATTTTTTCAATTTTCCTCTAAAATATCAAAACAGAGGTTAAACAAAGAAACGTGCCAAATATTGGGCAAAAAAATTAAGCAAAAAGAATTATCTTTTAATCTTTAATTTTTTGTGGCATAGACTTCAGAACACTGCTGGCTGTACTTGACCTGGGAAAGTTGTTCTTGAAAACTTTTGATTTAAAAGCATTATGAGCCTATCGCGTAATCCCAGTGAGAACACCCCAAGCATAAACTCCCAAAGCTGAAGACACTGGTATGGATATAGAAAGAAGGGTATAATTTTCCACTGTTGGTGGGACTGCAAACTTTGGAAAGAAGTATGGAGAATCCTCAAAGAACTCAAAATAGACCCTCCATTTGATCCTACAGTCCTACAACTAGGCATTTACCCAGAAGAAAATGAATCATTTTATCAAAAGAACATTTTCACTAGATTGTTTATTGTAGCTCAATTTACAATCACCAAGATGTTGAAATAACCTGGATGCCCATCAACTCAGGAATGGATTAATGATACTGTGGTATATGGATATCATGGAGTATTATTCAGTCATAAAAAGATGGAGACTTTACATCTTTTGTATTAAGCTAGATAGAGTTGAAACACATTCTTCTTAGGAAAGTATCACAAGAATGGAGAAACAAGAATCCAATGTAATCAATTTTTTTTTTTTTTGCAGTTTTTGGCTGAGACTGGGTTTGAACCCACCACCTCCAGCATATGGGGCCAGAATCCTACCCCTTTGAGTCACAGGCACTGCCCCAATGTAATCAATTTTAATATGAACCCTATAGAGAATCTAATTCTTGATCACACAAGAGAAAAACTTAATTCATTTCAAGTTGGGAAGAGAGGGTAGGATGCAGAGCAGAGAGGGGAGGAGGAAATGGGAGAAGGGAGGCGGGAGGGAGATTGGTGTGCTCTCACGCAATGGGCACAATGTAAGGTTATATGGCACACCTCCTGGGTGCGGGACACAACTGCAGCAGGCACTTTACCTAACAAATGCAAACGTTGTAAACTAATATTACCCTCATATTAATCTGAAATAAAAAAAAACAAAGTGTTGGATCGAAACTACTATTCTAGAACAAATGACAATGTTTTCAATTACAGTAGAACATACGTAAATTAACCACCCAAGGGGCTGTAATGAACTGGTCAACCTACATAAGTAGTCAACATAAAGAACTAGGCCTTAAAAATAAAAACAAAAGCATTTAGGATGGTGCCTGTGGCTCAGTGAGTAGGGCACCAGCCCCGTATACCGAGAGTGGCAGGTTTGAACCCAGCCTGGCCAAAGTGCAACAAAAAGTAGCCCACCATTGTGGCGGGTGCCTGTAGTTCCAGCTACTCAGGAGGCTGAGGCAAGAGAATCGCCTAAGCCCAGGAGTTGGAGGTTGCTGTGAGCTGTGACACCATAGCACTCTGAGGGTGATAATGTGAGACTCTTGTCTCAAAAAAAAAAAAAAAAAAGCATCTAAGCTGTCTTGTGATAGAAATAATAAAGAATATATTTTAAGGTTATAGGGAGTAAATAAGAATATTTAATCTTTAAATTGAAACAAGGGTGGTAGGGAGACTTATGAAGTAATGTTTATTCATTTCCTATCTAGTGTAAGGTCACACAAACTAGATAAAGTTTATAAAGTGTATTTATGGAAAGAAATCTATGTTTATTTACTGGAGATTAAAGACAAGTCCAGCTTACTATATTTTTGGCATAGAATAGGCATCAGTTAAGTTACTGAGTGAGTGAGTGAATGAATGAATGAATGAATGAATACTTGCTTACATTCCTTCTCTGTGCCGAGTGCCCTGGGTTTTCTTTTCTTGTGTAGGTCACATCAGGTGAAAGAAGATAAACTATTCCTGGTAAACAATGGCCATCTTCCTTTGGTCTTATGGAAAGTAAGAAGCAGAAAGGCCAGTGTTTGAGGGGAAATTATTCTCTTGATAAAACTCTGAGTACTTGAACTTTTATAAGGCCCATCTTCCCAGTGAGATTTTAGATTCAAAGAGTTTCAGTAAAGAATGGGCATCAGCACTCACAAGTTTGGGTGCTTATCTAAACTGAAATTAATCTCTGAACCTTTTGAGGTTTTCTGACTTCTAAAGAAAGCTGAGAAAGCCAGAGAGGGCAGAGGAATCACAGACAAAAACGGAGGAGAGTGATCACAGGGAAAGCTACAGATGCCAGAGAGATCAGAAGGGCTGGGAGAGCAGAGGAGGGCGCAGAAAGGGTTAGGAAATAGAAGAGGAGGATAACAGAGGAGCAGAGGGAGCTTGAAGAAAGCCAAGGAGGCCAGAGCAATTACGGAGGAGACGCTGAGGGCAGCGAAGCACAGAAAGGGGGGCTGTGCAGAGAGATTAGGGAGGGCGGTGAAACTGTGGACAGAGCAATTAGAGGAAAGGAGTGGGGCCAAGAAACATGCTCGCAAGAAGGGCTAGGCTTCAGACTCCAGTCGCTCAGAGGGAAGAATATTTGTAAGATTTTTCTTTTTCATTACAGCAGTTTGAAACCCAGAAAGAATATTCCTCTTCTTTTCTTTTCTCATTCATTTTCTCTTCTTTCCCCTCTCTCTTTTCCCTTCTCCGTTTCTCATCTACTCTAACAGAAGAGGTGTACATAGTGGAGGAGAAAATGGAAGTGATTTGAATTTTTCCTAGATATTTTGCAGTTCATTCATCAAAATTCCATGGTAAATGAATGTAAGACTTAAAAGATGAAACTGACTTGCAATAAGATATAAGCTATCTTTCTTCTTTCTGAACATTCCCTTTTTTCCTTTTCAAAATTCCATGTGAAGAAAGTACTGTATTTGGCGAGAAGGAGAAAGCAGGCTTTTAAAAAAGAACTAAAATGTCAGTAAAAAACACAGCAAGATCTATGTTTAGTAAACAGTACTGTTGTTTCCTGGGCAGAATTCCTTTGTCACATGTTGAGAGAGTAGCTTGAGTCAATCACGCCAGTGTGATACAGTGTGTTGCAGACCCTTTGTGCTTGTCAAAAGTACCTAGAATCAGAGTTTCAGCTGACCTCCTTGGAGTTCATACTTCTCCTCAATTCAACCCTATCTTTTACAGATGAAGAAATAGACAAGCAGAGAAATTGGCATTCTGTCTCCAGGCCATGCACCTGCTTAACAATAAGATTCAAAATTTCATCTGTACTAAAAAAAATTCTGATAATATTTGTAACTTCTTATACTATTTTCTGAGGTTCTGCATCATAATTCATCTTTAGGCCATGTTGAGGTAAACTATCATATGTTATTGAAATTAAAGCAGAAAAGCAACTATTTCAGCCTGACCCTGAAAGAAACCCTGGGCTCCGTTTCTGAGTGCTTTTGGTGGCATGTCTGCCTAGTTCTACGGTAACATGTTGATAAAAGCCAACTCTGTTTTTCTTAGACAACTCTCACACATGCGCCCTAACCCAATCCATCTGGATTTATTTTGTTTTGTTATGGTACATGTGTGATGTTTATTCAGGAGTAGGATGGGGTGGGAAAAGTGTCAAGGTGAAAGCAGATGAATAAGCAATCAACAGGATAAAAATATACAACCAAGATCATAACAGGCAAAGTTACCTTTTTGTTCAAAACACAATATCAAATATTTATTCTTTTAAAACTTTCCTTTCCCCCACCTCTGCCTTAAACACGTGACCAAGAATCCAGCCTTTACAATTACACCTTATACTTTCTGCCAATATTACTCTCAAACTCCATAACTAATTTTCAAATGATTTCTAACTTTCAGCAGCAATTGGGTTACAACAGGTTTTCGAACTTCAGCATTATTGTATTCATCAAAATAAAGTCCTTTGATCCATTTCAAACATCTTACTGATGACTTCATTATGCTATTTATTTATTTTCCCAGAATAATAGTATAATTACCTTGTCAGTCTGCTGAAGTGGGGGGATACAAAAACAGTAACAATGACAAAAAAACCCCAAAAAACCAAAAAACTAGAAGACAGTCACTTTTTCCAAGGCTTTTGCCAGGAGAAAGGATGGAGCTATGGGAGCTCTTGTTCCTATTTACATTGTAGTATATGTATCTGTTTATTTTTTTAACTGTAAGCCCTGTGTGTATAGAGAGTTTGGCTTTTCCTTCTTATATAACTCCTGATAGCCTGTTGTATGGTATTCAAAACCCAGAAATTATGATTTCTTAGCTAAGAGTGCTCTGCTCAGCCTCTCTAGGATCTTGAGCAATATGTGAAATTTGTTTGCTGGTTGGTATGGCCAAGCCAGCTTGACTTTTAGTCATTGGTCCCATCATCTTTCTTCTTCCTCCTGTGACTATTGCCTTTGAGTTCTCCATGCTTGGTCCTTTGTCCTTCACTCTGAGAAAATAATACCTACATGAACTTACTGTGAGGACCAATGAAATGCTGTTCACATTTGAAAAATAGATATGGAAAGTTTTAGAAATAGATGGGGTTTTTACAGAGCTGATTATTTTAGTGTGAAAGTAGTGAACATAGGTAATTTATCTGGGAAATAAGGTATAAACATATTATTTATAAATCTGGCACATAGAGATACAGTTGAGCCCCCGTAAGTGGATCACCCAAGGGAATGTAACAAACTGGTCAACATATGGAGGTGGTTATTATAAGGAACTAGGTCTACTGTACTTATATGTACATGTACTTTACTTTCTTGTACAGCTTTTGTTAGAAAATATCATATGAAATCATGCATATGCAAAAACAGTAAAATCATGCATACATATATGTATCATATAAAATCAGTATGTTTACTATTTTCTCAAGGTTTAATCTTTTTTTCTGAAGAAAAAAGAGTTAATGTTGGTCTGTTTTTTATTCTTATTACAAACATCGGTGGAGAAAGCACTTTCAATGCTAACTATATCACACAGCAGACCTGGGAAGTTTTCCACAACAAATGACTTCAACTGCATTATCAGGTTCCTGACATCCTTTGCTTTTGGAGTCTCTGTAATTTCTGTGTCATCCTCACTTGTTTATTCTACT
Source organism: Arctocebus calabarensis (assembly GCA_963573935.1). Taxonomy (NCBI): domain Eukaryota; kingdom Metazoa; phylum Chordata; class Mammalia; order Primates; family Lorisidae; genus Arctocebus; species Arctocebus calabarensis. Next base: position 15,053 of record CAUYON010092900.1, read on the forward strand.
TCATCAATTGCTTAATCTGCTTTTATGCTGATTTGTACTTCAGTCAATATTGTTTAGAAAATTGCCTCTGGGTCAGGTTCATTACAGGCAGCCACCCCATCATCCCTGGGAGGAAAACCTTCAAAATGTATGCCTTCGAACTTTGCTGTGGACTGCCTGATGGGACCAAAACATCATGCTCTTGGGTTGTAATAAATCCACACTCTCAAAACACTTCTGTATCATTTCTGGCTAAACTTAGTTCCAGGAAGAACTTTTCAGAGGACACCATCCAGAGTGTTAATTGATGTGGCAGATGAAGTTTCTTCCACAGGCAGACTATAGGTTTGTGTTTTTAGCAAAGACTCACTGCAGGAGCTGAGCAAGGTAGTACGTTTTAAATGTTTTGTTGATGCCTTGGTCAAGAGGTTGGATTTTTGAAATTGTGTTTGGAGGCAGAAATTTCATTGTCACATTTGTGAGATAATTCACTTTTGGGTGGCCAGGACACCCATTCTACTATTAGTAGAATGAACCCTTTCTTCTTCTTCGTTACTTGGTTGAACCTCCCCCACTCTTCAAAGAGGACACTAGTCATCCATACATTTGTTTGATTTCCAAGTGACAAGGATGTTTTCAGGCTTCAGGTTCTTGAATACATGTGGCTTTGCTGATTTACCAATCACCAACCTCTCTGGTTGCGATAGCACAAAATAGAACTGTGAAATGTTCTTTGGAAAGTTTTCCATGCTTATATTTGTTACCCTTCAGGCTGAGGCTCCTGTCAGGCATTGCCTTGAAAAAGAGTCTTTACTCATTAGTGTTAAAGATATTATCATGTTTGAAGGCTCTGGAAAAGTCCAGGAACTTTTTTTTTTTTTTTTACAGTTTTTGGTGGAGGCCAGGCTTGAACCTGCCAGCCCTGGTATATGGGGCCAGTGCCCTACTCCTTGAGCCACAGGCCCCACCCAGAAACTTTTTTTTTTTTGGAGACAGAGTCTCACCTTATTGCCCTTTGGTGGAGTGCTATGGTGTCATAGCTCACAGCAACCTCAAACTCTTGGGCTCAAGTGATTCTCTTGCCTCAACCTTGCAAGTAGCTGGGACTACAGGTGCCCGCCATAAGGCCTGGCTATTTTTAGACATGGGAGTCTCACTCTGGCTCAGGCTGGTCTCAAACCTGTGAGCTCAGGCATTTACCCTCAAGGCGGTTCTTAAATCTATAGATGAGAGGTGCTACTGCTCACTGTCAACCCTACCTGAGCTTTTCTGGAGAAGACTTCCGATTCAGCTGAATGAGGGAGGCAAGAAGTAGCAGGTGTAGACTGATTTAGTAAGAGAATATTGTACTGATGAAATCAGACTGGCTGAGCTGCTATAACCACATAGTCATGGGCACAGACATTGGGTAAGTCCTGGGTCCTTACCCCAGATCTGCCCTTGGTCAGCTGTCTTACTACCTCTGCCAAACTGGGAGGCCACTCTGTGGGGGCTGCGATGTGAGAAAGTTCATAAATAGTACCAACTACAGTCCACACAGAAAGGGCACACTGTGTGGATGTTGAGTTTCTGGTCAGTTTGCCAACTACACATGATTCTGTTTTGTTTCAACTATCCGGGTTTGCTTTAATGACTTGGAAGAAACAGCAGATTTCTATTCCCTTTTGTAAATATTTTAGAACTTAAACATTGTCACTCACACAGTTGTTACATCGATAATAAAGCAAGCCCGAGCCCTGCTTGAGCAAGGTCTGTTCCTAGGGAAATAGCTTGTCTGTTTCCACTCTGTCTCATCTGCCATATTTCAGTGGTTAATTGGAGATGGAAATGTTTCCAAGTTTTCTTCTTCCCTAGGTATTGATCTTTTGGGTGAACATAAGCCTTAACCTCTTAAGCTTTATCTCCATGCTTTCTCTACCTTATCAATTCAAATGGATTTAGCATGCCTTATCAGTATTTAGATCTTGATTTTTCTTTCTGTGTCTTTCTCCTTTAAAGCAATCTGTCTAGCTGAAAACCTCTTGTTAGAAGAGATTATATGATTGTTTTTCAGTTTTATAATCTGTTTGAAGAAGAAGTGGTTGCACACTTGAGGATTTAAAACGATGTCTCAACAGGAAACGGCTTCTCTGTTGAAACCCTGAATTCTCACAGAGCTGCTTTTTCTTTCTTTATATAAAAAAAAAAGTTCAGATTCGATCACATTGCTGCCAGGACATTTTGTTTTATTTAAATGCAACAACACAAACATCACTAATCTGGTTTCCCCAAATTCATTTGCGCACTCCCTGTCAACAATGGTTTTATCAGTCATCAAAATCTAATTGAAATGGCAGTGCAGCATGTAGTCATCCAATAATTATAAAATAAACAGACTGAAAATTCAGATGCATTTGAACAAAAGCCATCAAAGTAACATAAACAAGAGAAAAGGTAATTAAAGAGCTTTCTCTCTTCAGCTTTCAACATTACAGGTTAATTTAAATGCAGCTCTAGCAGGAGACCAGAGGTGGATTGATTGGCCAAGTTTGTTGGCTGAGGCTGTTCTGAAATGTGTTCCATTAAAAACATGGCAAAGAAATTTAAAAAGCACGCTAATCATGGCACCCCAAAGCCCTGCTGACTTTCTTCTCTGAGAACTTTTGTGATAATGTGCACATGTGACAGTGAATAATGGATGACAAAAGCCCTGCCTTTTATCATCTAAACACCAGATCTTTAGAGGCTGGAGCAAATGGAAACAGTCTGGTTCTTGACTATAAAACTGTGACGTCAAAAGGTTGCTCAGTGTAGCCTGAGAACCTCCACTTGGGTTTTTCACCGGCTAAAGCAAAGGAAGCTGCCTAACTAGGAAAGGCTGTAATGCCTGAATCCAAGCAGTTTAGTAAAAAGAGATTCAAACTTTTGAAAGAGAGGGAACAAAGCCCTAAGAATAAGCCCTGGTCATGAATGTATATATAGTCCCCGGGCTGGTTGGCATGGCAACTCTCTCCGAGAACCCTGGTGCTGCTTAAGTAAACAGCTGAAGCACAGAGCGTGCCTCAGCTGAGCTGGGTCCATCTGTAGTATCAGCGTGTGACAATCAGAACAGGAACATTTTCTCCAGCAAATCCATGATATTTTGGTATCTCCTCCTAATGGCCCTATTATTTCAGCTTTGCATGGCGAGCCTCTGGTTGTCTCTCTGTATGTCCATTTGTTGAACAATCCCAAGGTAGGTAAATCTATGTTGGTTTAAGAATAACTAAACAGGGTGTAAGCTCAGTGTCTTTCATCTATTATTTGTCTTCCAAGGAAAAAAAAATCGATGATTCAACAGCAACTCATTATGATAATTCAACAGAAATAACAGCCACTGAAGTTTTCATGCCAAAGTTTAGCACACTGGGTAATTGCAAGGACTTTAGAATAAGACGAGCTGTGGTTTCTGGCTCTGCCATAAAGAGTGGGCGTATTACTAATTCTTTCTGCAACCATTTTTCTCATATGTATGATGAGGATAGGAATAATATCTCATGGGTATTTGAAGATTGATGAAAATAACGCATTTAAAATGCTAAGTATGTACATACTCAAGAAATGGAAGTGCTAACAGACCTTATTGGGTTCCCAAATAAAGGCTATTTTAGAACTAGATGTGTTCAGTGTTTACTCTTTTCCATTTAATTCAGCAATAAATCCCACCTTGTCTAAGCCAAGTGTGGTAGTCTATATCCCCTCAACAGTGACTGACTTATGGTGAATATATGACAGTTTTGGCCACTGACATAGGAGGGGAGACCTTGGTAGGTAGATTAGCAGCATGAGTTGCACTTGGAGTAGAAACGTAAGAGGCTCCAAGGAATTTCAAGGTAACAGTATGTCCAAGAAAACACATTATGGGAGTTTTTATGCACTTGTAAATGAACACTCTAAATATTTGAGATTTATGAGTAATGGTAGGAAATTTTTGTTTGGGTTGGGCTTTATGACACGTGATACTTTTCTGGAACTGAACAATGAAGGCTATCGCAAGTCAAGTATAAGCATTTAAAAATATACAGTATAATGCTTTGAAAAAATACATAGCTGAATAATTCACCTGTGTCTTGTTTCTGTGGAGAAAAAACACAAGAGAAAATCTCTGTCTCTTGGAAGCTTTTGAGTTCTCCCTGAAAAGTTCTTTGTAGGCATGTTTGAGAAGTAAGGGCTGTAACTGATAAGGTCCCTCCCTTCCTTGGGAAGTCATCTCTAGACCACCCATTTCTGATGGGGGAAGAAACTTTTTTGACAAAGAATCAGGGCTGAGGCCAATTTGAGCTTCTTTTATTAACATCAAAAGAACTGTGCTTCCTGAGACACATGAACTGAAAAATGACAACTTCTGAGCATCTGGAAGGGAATTCTAAATGCTTTATGTTCAGACTCCCATGTCTTGATCTCCCTTATAAATCTCTGCCCAAAAAGTAGTTTTAAGTGCAGAAAGATTTATTTTTATCTTGCTTTTACCCCCAGATCATTTTAAAGTTTTGTGTTTCTAAGAATTTGGAAGTATTTTTATGAGTAATATATTTTTCTGATAATTACAACTTAAGATTTTTCGTATTCTGTAAAACTCAGGACTTTACAGAGAAGATGAGGTAACAAAGGATGAAACCTAGTTTTTGTCTGTGAGCTGTGAATTTCTCCCTGGGAGTCTCACTGAATAATCTGCCTCTAATGTGATACATGATATTTTCTGGGCAGTTTATTATTTTGAGGCAATAGAACATAATACATTGGAAGGAGCTATCTTGATGTATTATATCAGGAACTCACAATTTATAGCTCTGCCTATTTGGTAGGTAAAAGACACTCCCTGAGAACTAGAAGATTTATGTGTATCCATAGTGATAAGAACATGATCCTTTACAAGTATCTTGATATCATTACATTTGTATGATAACTGTGATCATGGTAAAAATTCCTTTATTTTACAACTTTATATTTTATATAAAAGATGTATATTGATTATTATACATTTTTACATTTAATCTCCACAATAGTCCTATGGGGTAAGTTATGTGAATTCCCGATTCACAGATGAAAAGCCTGAGGTACAAAGGAAATTAAATAACTTGCCTGAAATTGTAGAGTAAATGAGTGGCAGAAGGACTCAACCCCAGGTCTTTTGATTAACTGTATTTATCTCTTGTCTGTTTGTTTTTTCCACATCGACTTCTCTGAGTTTCTGTTTATTCATAACTACTTATAATCTAATTTGGGGAGATGTTCCTATACTCAGTTTTTAAGCAATAGTTAGAGGCTGGTTGGTTCTTTTCAAATGAAGCTCAATCCATATCCTAACCTTTTCCCTATCGACTTCCCACATGCCTGGGCTTCCCTGCATCTGCCCTAATGACCAGGTAAGCCCTTCTGACCTGAGCCTGAGTCCTAGAAATTATGCAAATTAGCCAATGCACAGGAAGCGGGCAAACCCAGCTAACCCCATCTCTAAGCTCTCTGGCTTACTGTTCTGCTGCTCCTGTCCAACCCCCTATGTGGCACTTCCTGGCAGCCTTCTCTCTTTTGGAGTTGTAAGTAAGAAAGAGCTCTGCCTTTCATCTGTTTGAGTTTCATTGTGTTGTGTCTTATCCTCAAAAGAATCTTTAAATTTTATACAGGATCCCTTTGGAGTTTAAATTTGTCTTTAACCTTTTTAGTTTAACTATGGTGTAAGTAGAAAAGCTTTAGATAGGAAAACAGGTGCCTGGGCTTTGCCTGGCCCAAAGCAGGTTTATTTAACCTCTCTGAAGCTCAGCCTCCTCACCTGTAAAATGAGCAGTGATCCTAAATGCCAGGGTTCCTGTTCTAGATTGGAAGTCCATCATTTTGCAGTATAAATTGGTGGTGCCAAAGTTCAAGAGTACCTGAGGAATATTCAGCTGAAGGACAGAGCTTGTATTCTATCAATTGGCCTCTTTCAGTTTGGTTTACCCACCCATGAGTCATGATTATGTGATAAACCACATAATGAAGAAATCCTTTTGTCAATATGATAAAAAATAGAAAGCACACAAAACTAGACACTAGCTAATAAAACAGTAAAGATCAGCACCCATCTAGATTACTTGAAGCCCATTATATGACACTAGGAGCTTGCATGTTACAAGGCTCTGAAGTCTCCTTTCCAGAATGTAAACTGTGAATTCTGAGACCGTTTGTCGAAGTTCCTTTGAGATTGTGTTTTTCTCTTCTCTCTCACACACACTCTCTCTCACTCACTTTTTTTTTTTTTTGGTCAGGAACTTCGGAAGTTGCTGAAGCTGCAGATTGTGGTGTCATTGACCTGCCTTCTTCTTTGTTTGGCGGTTGATGAATCCTCGGGGAGAGATGTCTGCAGTCCTGATGGAGAGCCAGAAAACAGAGCTTCTGTGAATGGCAGCCCCTGGATGCCTGATTTTTCTGAGAGATAGGCTCTGGATCAGACAAGCAGGGGCTTAATGATTTACACCTTCATGCCCAACCTCAGATAAAGTTGGACTATATCCTAAAGCGTGCGTAGGAGGAAAAGCTATTACTGCTCTTTGCTTGTTGGTGATAAATTCTACCAGAGAGAGAGACAGACTATTAAATAGTTTGCATTTGAAGTGGTTTCCAAATTTCAGCAACCCAGGGATAATGATAATAATAGAATTGGACAAATAGGACATCACAAAACATTTAGGTGGGTTTCGTCCTCTTCCCACCAGGTTTTCTCTTTATTCAGGCTTAAGGCCAGGGTTTTATGCAGTATCTGTAGTTTAGAATCAGAGTGGATGAAAAATAACATTGCTGAGGTTTGGGAGAAACCTAACACTTTTTTTTTTTTTTAACCTTTAGCTACGTCCTTTCTAAAGACAAATGAATGTGTTTAATAACCTAAATAAGAGATGGGTTCAAGATCCCTTGTATGGATTAGAAATAGAATTGAGTCTTGGTTACATTTTCCCATCACTCTGGAGTACCTGGAGGATTCTGCTAGTTTTGTTAGTCTTCTCATTGCAGAGTCCGTGACATACTTTCTCCTCCGAGTCTGCACCAGTTCCACCTGTCTTGCACGGCTCAGTACACGGGGAGAGCTAGCTCCTTCCAGTGAAACTTTTCCTGACAGAACAGACCTTGGTACTTTACCCAGATGCCCTCAGAACCTTTTACTATTTCTGTGCATTCTCTGGGCTTCACTGTGCTCTTCCCTCTGCCCACAGGCACCTGGAACGTTCTTAAGAAGAAATTGCTCAGGCTACTGCAGCTACTTTGCCTCCATGTCCAGAGAGCCTTGTGGACAGCTGGAGTGCCTGAAATCTCATCTCCTCCCAAGACACCCTGGGCTAATGGGTGACTGATGTGGGAGTTTAGAAGCTCATTTCCTCCACTTTAGGATAATCTCTGGGGCATTAACTTCTTTGTAATTTTCCCTTGGAGGATCAGACTTGAATGCCTTCTGTAGATTTGGAGATATTTACTCTGGCTTGGCTTCTTCCCCTTTCCCCATTCTCTAAGCAGTTTATTTTAAGAGCACCTTTATAATGCAAATCCTATCTTTAGTTCTGCTTGGGGGAACTTGACCTAAAATACAACTTTCCTGGTGTATCTTTTCTTTGAGTTCTAATAGCAATTACTAGTTAGTTGAACTCTACAAAGAGGTTGTGATATATTACTTGCTCCCCTTTTCACCCTAATGCGATTGTGATCTTTCTGATGATAACTGGAATCCCATCTAATGTTTCCTGTGTTTATTTTGTTGTCTTCTTCCTCATCTATTTCCTCCAAAGAAAAAGAGTCTTTAGGAGCTTTATAATAAATGGGTGGGTAAAATAAGATCAAAATCAGTGGGCAGAATATAAACTGTGCGAACCATAACCTAAAGGCAAGGGTGAGGGGGAAAGGAGGAAAAACCAACAACTCTAGATGAAAAAAACCCCCAAACCCGAATTAAGAATAATATTTTGTTTGTTCTTCTCAGCAGCTTGGACAAAGTTGGAAACATGATTTCCTACATACTTTGTCATGTTTAGTAGTATGATGTTATTTTAGTTATGTATTGCTGTGTAACAAATTACTCTCAAAGTTTAGCAGTTTGAAACAACAAACATTGATTATCTCACACAGTTTCAGTGGGGCAGAAAAGGAGGAGTACTGAGATGGGGGGTTCTGACTCCCAGCCCCGAGAGCGGGAAACCTTGTATCAGTCATTCTCAAGCCATTGGCAATAGCTGCAGGCATATCAAGGCTTGAGTGGGGCTGAAGAATCCATTTCCAAGCTCACTCATGCGGTGGTTGGCAGGCGTCAGCTCCTCCCTGGTTGATGTCCAGAAGCCTCCCTTCCCCAACACATGTATCTCTCCAGGGGCTGCTGAATGAGCTCATGACACAGCAGCCGGCTTCCCCGAGAGAGAAAGCCAAGATGGAGGCTGAAGCCTTTTACAGCCTTCTCTGGGAAATGGGAAACCCTCACTTCTGCTGGATGAGATTAGTGTCACAGGCCAACCTGGGACAGTGTGGGAGGGGACCACACTGTGTGCCTGTCAGCAGGTGTGGAGATCCTTGGGGGCCGGCTTAGAGGATGATGACCACAGACGTATATTACATGTATTATCTTCTCTTGGAAGTTGACAAGGGTGACAAAGATATTTCAAAGGAGGAGAATATGAACTTGTGTGTGTGTGTGTGTATATGCTCTACATACTTGTTGTCTAAAGGATTCTCAGCAAATATTTATGGATATTCAAAAATCTATTAGTCTTCCATGAAATTTTCTCCATAAAGAAGAACGGATCAACTGCAAGAATTAAGGACAAAGTAGGTATTGCTGTGAATGCTAACTTTTTGAGTTGAGCTTCCTTCAAAACAGTGTCCAAGGGTGTCATCTCCTCTGTATTTCTAATGAAATTGAAGCAAGTGCTTCGATTTCTGCAGCAGCTTCTCCGTGTACCTTCCCTTTGTCTAGATTCTCTTCTCCCGTATCTCACTTTCATCATGTCATTATTGTTTAATGATTCATCACTAATAGAATAAAGTCCAATTTCCTAGACTTCTGAAAAGCAGAATTCATGTCTATAAGTCTCCATTCCGTTGCTTCCATCACGAGCCCTTTACTTCTTCCTGGGAGCTTTCTCAATGCTCCCTGAGTATCCATGCTACTATTTACCTCTTAACATGTTCTTCTTGCTGTTTCCCCTACTGGGAATTTCCTGTTGTATTATCTCCTAGTCCTTACTGAATCAATCTTCAGTGCTTTTTTTTTTTTTTTAATTGAGAAAGAGTCTCACTTTGTCACCCTAAGAAGAGTGTCATGGCATCATAGCTCAGAGCAAATTCAAACTCGTAGGCTCAAGTTATTCTCTTGTCTCAGCCTCCATAGTAGCTGGGATTACAGGCGCCCACCACCAGCTATTTTTTTTTTGTTGTTTGTTTGTTTAGCAGGCCCAGGCTGGGTTCAGACCCCCCAGCCCCGGAGTATGTATCTGGTGCCCTAACCACTGAGTTACAGGCATCCAGACTTCAGTGCTTTTTTATTATCTGTACCACTTCTGTGTTAGTTCAAGGCCTCAGTATTTATTAGGCAGATTATTACCTTCACCATTTTTTAAATTTCTCGGTTCTTGAATCCATGCACCATCTTGCTCCATTGCATGTCACAATGATCGTATCATTTTGCTTAAAACAAAACACTTCAAAACTACCTAGTAGATATTCAGCAATTGTTAATTGCATGAGTAAAAGGTCTGCCAGGTCAAGTCCAATTCCCCATTTCCATCCAGTCTTCCTGTAACTCTGCTGCTCACTTTGATCTTTTCCTTTTTTTTTTTTTTTTTTTTTGAGACAGAGCCACAAGCTGTCACCTTTGGTATAATGCCGTGGCATCAAATCTCACAGCAATATCCAATTCCTGAGCTCAAGGAGTCTCCTGCCTCTGCCTCCCAAGTAACTGGGACTACAGGCGCCCCCCACAATGCCCAGCCATTTTTTCTTTTTTTTGGTTGCAGCCGTCATTGTTGTTTAGCGGGCCCGGGTTGGATTCAAACCCGTCAGCTCAGGTGTACGTGGCTGGCACCCTAGCCGTTTGACCACAGGTGCTGATCCATGATCTTTTCCTTTTTTGAAGCCCTATGATACTCATTATCTGTATGATTAATTTTGATGTTTTATTGTGTGCGTCCCCCATTATCATTTAAATCTTATGTTTCATTAATACATTCATTCTTTTATTCTACACTTTCCTTGAATACCTACCATATGCCACATACCACACTAGGTCTTGGGGGATATAATGATTAATAAAAACAGACCAGATTTCTGCTCTCATGGCCCTTAGAGTCTTGTTGTAAACAGAGGCAATAATTTAATAATCACACCATGACAATGTAATTATGGATCGAGAAAAGTGCTGTGAAGGAAAGGAAAACAGTTGCATGAAGGCATGTAGCAAAGGAACCAGCATTAGACTCAGACTTCAGAGAGGCTCCTCTCGGGGACTGACCTTCAGACAGAGATCTGAAGAATGGGAAGAAACCACACAGCCAAGAGGACGGGGGCTGGGGCGGAGGAGTGAGGGTGAAGGAGAGAGTTTTCAGCAATGCGATGGCACACACAATGACCCTGTGGTGGGATAAAGATTTAAAAGAAGGCCAGGGTGATTAGATCCAGGAATAGAAGAAAGACACTAATGGAAACATTGGTGAATAATGTACAAAGTTTAGTTACTAAGTAATGTACTAATCTTGGTTCCTGAGTTTTGACAAACATATCAGAGTAATGGAAGATGATAATTTAGGGGAAACTAAAACTGGGCTAGGGGTATATGGGAACTCTCCACTATCTATGCAACTTTTCTGTAAATCTAAAATTATTCCATATTAAAAGTTTACTTAAAAAATAAGATCAGAATGAAAGAAATTGAGTGCAAAAGGGAAGTATGGTGGAAAATAAGAATGAAGAATAAGGTTAGTCCAAGGCCTACAAGGCCTTGAGCACCATCTTAGGCACATTGGTTTTTATTTTGGAATACAGAGAAGATTGTGATGGTTTTAAATAACAAATGTCATAGAAGAGCTATGTTTGAACGTATCACCAGACAGGAGGCAGTGTGAAGAGTAGATTGGAGGGGTACATGGATGGGAACAGGAGACCAGGTCCGGGACTTGGAGTTTCCAGACTAGAAGTGAGTTAAGGTAGGGACACATTCTCTGTAGCACAGTGTATGTTTTGGACTGCATTTATCTTTTATTTCACTCTAGTATCTATCATCTGCTCATGATATCATAGTAAGTATTCTTTGAATCAATAAATGTTTATAAGTAAGTGGATGAATTAATAAAAAGGAGTCACATTGGGTTAAGCAGTCCCTGAAGTCAGCAGCCCATTGGCAGTGTTGTGGTGGTCTTATCCCAAACTCCAGGGCCAGGACTGGTGATTTCAGACAGAATAAACAGATTGCCTCACAGTTTTCATCCTTACTTTCAAGGACCCTTACTCTGGAAATGAGTAATTGCTTGTCTTGTTTTCAGAATTCCCAGTACTTGCGCAAAGGTTCACAGAGGAGCACTGGATGGAAAAACAGAGCTGAAGAGACCTTTTCGAAAGCAAACTTGAAATTGTTCAGTACCTGGAAATGGAAAAGCAGCGAGTTAAAGCACAGTGAGCCATCTGCACAGTTCCTTCTTCTTCAGAGCAAATCCACTCTGCATATCATTTGCATTTTGCCCTTTTGGCAATAGAAGTAATCTTAGCTCTTTTAGAGGCATCCGTAATTAGAGGTTCTGCACCTCCTGGGGGAGAGTGTTCTAATTTCCTGTTGGATAAGGGAAGCCTGGAGAAGGCTGCAGAAGGAGTGTGAGGCAGGAGCGGGTCTCAGAGTTCTGCTTGCTTACTTCAGTCGAGATCCAACAGTTTATTTAGGCAGTGGCCAGTCTGTGTGTTCTGCCACCCTTTCTGGTTTGAAAAGGCAATGCAGGTGTTTTAAGAACCATCTCTTGGGCTAATTAGTGTGAAGATCAGGTGGAGACTGCTGGGTTGAGGAAGAAGAAAATAAGAACGATTAGCATTCTGAGATCATTTCAGCCAGGCAACACTAAGATTCCAGTTTCCCTCCCAGAATCTTTGTTCTAACATTTGTGCTCGATGTTTATAGACAGGGCTATTGCTATCTATGTTTGTTTTCTAACACATGATCAATTTTAGCCAATGAAGTTTATATCATGGATCTCAGAGGTTAATCTTTTTCTTTTCTTGTCTCTTCTGCTTCCCAGACATGCATTCATTTGACTGGCAGCCTGGAAAATTGAAAAATGCCACAGGGGTTATTAAGGTGGAAATCGTTTTTGCTCTTTGAAGCTCTGCAAGCTAGTTATTGGTGCACCTGTAATATCCAGGCATCAGAATGGCACGTATTGTTCTTAGCTTGCCTGACACAGGCCCATATCAGTTGTAAAACCCAGGTAGAATGAAGGGGTCTCAAGATGTCATTTCTCCACTCGAAATATATCCCTTTAGTCGATTAAAACAGAGTCCCTGAAGTTATTAGAATGTATTATGTGTCTTTGTGCACACACGTTTGATTTACTTTTGTTCTTAATAAAAGGGTAAGCCTAGAGAAAAGGAGAAAAGCGAATCTTTCATAATCCATCTTTTAATAACTGCTTGACTACACCTTTACTCCAGAGAGACTTTCTTGTTTCTGTAAGTATTTACTTGGCTCTTTTACGAAATGTGTATTACTTACCCTGGCTAGGAGACCATGACACAGCTTCTGGCCCATCATGTAATCCTGTGCTGGGCTCCCTCTGAGCCATTATGGCATGGGAGTCTGTCTGTGGGATGGAGATACTATTTTAATAGATCTTTTTCACAGTAATGACTCCATATTGTATAGATTGTATTGAGCTGCTTTGATATTAATATATAAATATTAAGAAAACCATTGGGAAAAAGTTGCTGGATAATTAAGATAGCTTATTTTCCAATGTTAATCATTTCTTTATCAATTTTTTCTTCATAAAAATATTGAGGGAGTTTAATTCACATTAACAACTTATAAACACATATTTAAAAACATGAAACTATTTCTCACCTCACCTTAAAAAGAAGAAACAATACTACTCCTCAACTAGAAAAGCTCCATGCATCATTTAAAGTAGACAAAGAAAAAGAAAAAAAAAAAAGGGAAAGGAAAGGAAAAATACTTCAAATCCAAAAAACTTTAGAGAGATTTATCAGGAGAAAAAATTTGTTTGCTTCTATTTAGCTTTCGGGCAATAATCGTTTTTTTACTATGCTACTGCAGGCAAAAGATTCAATTCAATATTAGCATTAACGCCTGCTCTTGGTAAAGAATAGGAGACTGTAAAATAATCTACAACAACACAAAACCCTAATCATACAAGGGAACTCAAATTCATGTCCCGTTTTAAAAATTCCATGTATGTTGTTGGCCTACTGTATTGGTATATCAATCAGAGTCTTGGCAGGGAATAAAATTCATTCCAGATGGTTAGGTTAAGACTTTAATAAAAAAAGTACTTACTGAGATGCGGGGCTGGAATTGGAGAACTGCACAAAGGATAGTGAGGTGCTCCACCCAGAAACCGAGAGTAGGAAGCGTTATCACACCTGGGGCTGAGGGACTGGCGAGAGGAAGCACGTCTGGAACCCATGCATCCTGGGAGTGTGGCAGGCCCGCTGTCCTAGTGGGTAGACACAGAGATACAATATGGAAACGGAATGCATGGGTGCTCTCCGCTCCTCCGTCTCCTGCTGGTGCCTCTGTTGGTCAGACTCACTCAGAAGCCAGCAAGGGAGCCCATGAAATGCGGTCAGCAGCGGGCAGCCCCTGAGTACCCAGGTAGTGTAGGGGAAGGGCGTGCAAAAATGGAACACACAGAACAACTCATCGCTGGGTCACTAAAGAGTTAGTGTTATGGGTATCTAAAGAACTAAATTCCTGTTAAGGGATTATACTTTTTTATCCTTCATAAGAAATAAACCCAAAGTTCCATACCTTATTTCATAGGCGTCAGTATTTCAAAATGACTGGCAGGTTTGTCTTCTGGCTCAGCAAAATATTTAAAACTTTGTCTAGTAGTCTAATATTACCTATAGAAAATTAGTTTCTAAAGGCCTTTTCACAGACAGCATTTCATGGAACCCTAACTTGAACCCTAACTAAAGCCCTAAGAAGATCTTGTTTTATTCATTTTACAGATGAAGACACTGAGACCCAGAGCCTAAAAACGACTTTTCCAACATCCTAAGCCAGAATTAGCAGCATCAGCATGCAAATTTAGATCTCCTGACTCCAGACTCCAGGTTCTTTATATTATACCTCTCTGCTTCTTTTTCAAAATAAGAATGTCATAAACCTTTGATAGCAGAAATGCTGAAAGAAGAACAGAAAAAACTGTCTGTACCCTGCAGAAAATTGCATTTGCGGAGGAAACTGGAGTCCCTGTGTCAGGTAAACTTATTTAGGAAGCAAAGGATGGTCTAAGGCATCAAGTCCTATGGAATGAAATAACGCAGCAGGAGGCACAAGGAAAAGATCTGGGAGCAGAGACTGGGAAGATCCTCGGAGGAAATGATAAGAAGGAAGGAGGTGCCTTTTATGAACAGAGTATGCTCTCCTGAGAGTGGTTAGAAAGAGAATATAAGATATAAAGCAACGTTTCACAAGAGTTAAGCAGAAGGCTACAAGGTTTCTCCAAGTATTGTTCGCAGACCACTTGCAGCACAATCACCTAGGTTACTTATGTAGAAGGTCAGTCCTGGGTCCCCTGACCCTCTGAGAGAGTCAGAATCTGTAAGAGAAGATGTGTTCTCTTCAATAGTCCCCAGCTTTCCCCAAGTCCCACACACGCGCACACACACAGGTTAAGAACTGCTGACAAAGAGCAAATATTGGGCAGCTTGTCATAGAAGTATAAATATTTGGTCAGGGCTCAGGTTTCTGGCATGGCTGAATATAAGCCATCTGACTACTTATCTATCATCCCCACTTCAGCTTCTTTGCTTTAATCATACCTTTTGAATAATTTTTTTGAAAATGTATTTTCTAATTTTATGCTTTAGTAAGCAAGGTATATTAAACACAAATCGACTTTTCAGATCCTTACAGTGCCTTGAGTTAAATATTTTAAACATCAATTATAGTTAACATTAAAGATGTAAATGTACTATATTGGGATAAGCTGAATGGATGCAAGACTGGTTTACAAAGCAATACCAGCCTATGTTCCTGTTACTTAGTCTCACTTTCATAAGAGTGGCTTGAAGAGTGGGCCACTGCAAGACTTCTGAGGTGAGATAATAGGAATGCTTTTTTTGAAAAATTAATTAACAACAAAAATGAAGTCATCGGCAAGATGTTTTCTCAACAATAAAAGCTTTTCTGTTTTTACCATTATCCTTTTGCAGCATTCAAAACATTAGGCATTGTTTGAGCAACAGTAACACAAATCTCACTTTGACTTTCTTCTGAGATTCCAATTTTCAGGTGCTAGGTATTTGCACTAATAGTGTTTATAGTATGCAATGAAATGTTGATTTCATCGTTTTCACTGAAGGTTTTGTTGGTAATTTGGAACTTCATTCAGCAGTGTATGGATGTTCTACTCTCCTACCTTATCATAACTTTTTTTCCAGTTGGAACCCTATAATCTGAGTCATTGTTCAAACAAACAGCATTTCAAATACTGTTTACCAAGAGTTTTAAAACAGTTGAGAGCAACTGGCCGTAATTTAGCCATGTCTACAGATTGGCATTGCTAACTTATAGAGAGGCACAGGTATTTTGTAACTTGTAATCTTAGGTTGGGTTTGAGCCAATGGTTTTTCCTTGGTTTGTTGTGATTCAGAATGGCAAACTTATTGTTTATTTCCCTTAATTGAAGGTGGTATTATTGACTAACCACAAAAAAAATACATACTGATTGACTTTCCCTATTAACTGGTTATCTTTTAGGCTGAGTGTATAAATTTTGAGTTTTTTTCCTAGTAATGGGCGTGGGTTGGAGTTGATCTGTTTCCATTAGAGCAGTCCCTCTTGAATTAACATCTGTAGTTTTGATCTGACTGGCTTGAGGTGGAGCTACAATCTATGGTCATGGAACTAAACCAAAATAAACAGCTTATTGTAGAATTAATGTAAGACTATGACCTCCCTTCCAACCTGCGCTCTATGCAAGAGTTCACTGAGATTAACCTAATGGCTATTTTAAAAATTAAAGTCCTTATCTTTGGGGGCTTTTCCGGGAAATCCAGCAATTACTTTTTAAAATACCCATTATTTCTTCAAGGACATATTTTAGAAGCGGCAGAAGAAAATATAAGCATTATATATTTTTGTGTAAAGATAACACAGAACAATCTCTGTAGTAATTTCCTGTAAGTTCTTATCAAAGCAATTTTGGGCAAACAACTAGAAAGTGAAAATTAAATGTGATCACCTTTTTTGGTGAAGTGTGTTCACAATGCCAAATAGTCAATTTTATTGAATTTCCCCCATCTGAATGAAGCAGTTGTTTAGTTTTCTTGGAGTGTCATCTACCTTTACCCTGGCAAGCTTTTTATAAACTGGGGGACCTTATCAGGTGTTACCTTCGGAACAAGACCATCGTGTTTAAGGTAGCACTTTTATAGGACCAGACGCTGATTTGGGAATCATTAATTCTTGGACTGGTTTGAAAAAAATCCTTCAGCTATTCTTTAAAGCTTTAATTACATATATACACGAGTGTATGTCATTTCTCGCATCTAATTTTCTTTGCCTTCTGTTAAGCTATTACTGGAAAGCAGATGTTTATTATAAATTATATTTCCTTAATATGTGACTAAGTAAAGATATGGGGTGGAATTATTTTTTTCTCTTGAATTTCTGCCTAAAACATTAAACTATACTGAGATCAACTCTGCAGAATCTGTTTAAAAATAGGAGCAACGGGGGTGCAGTATTTCATGACTGAATGCTAAAGCTTTCATAATGAAAGAAAGCTGGGAGGTAGGCAACAATTGAAAAACTCCAAACACATCAAGTCTAAAAAAGCCAAAAGACAAGCTGGAGCTATAAAAATGTCTTGTCACAGGCATTTCTCCTTTGTATCTATACAGTAAGTGTACTGTAAGCCTTTCAATTTCTTTCAAAATTCTTGGCCAGAAATTTGTTTTTCAAACTTAGAAAATGTTCTGTTTTATAAATAGAAAATATATATTTTTCATTTGGTCAGATCTTGAAATTATATAAAATTAAGTGCAGTCTACGACTTTCCCCCCAAATTATCTTTATTTGCACTATTGCAGAGAAGAATCCAGAACTGCTGATTCCCTGACTTGACAATCATTGCTCTTTTTCTTCTTCTGTTTACCATTTGAAATCTTGGCATTTCCCCCTCTATATTGATGTGAAACAGAAAAGCTTGACAAGACACTGAAACTATTTATATATTTCCTTCCTTGTGGCTCAGAACATGCACAGGTCTCTAAAGTAAAGTAGTGATTCTCATTCTAAAGTAAAGTAGTGGTTTTTCAACTGATTTTGCAGTGTCCCCCCCAACACCTTGGTGATGTCTGGAGATAGCTTTGACTGAGTGTCATGACTTGGGGGCTGGGGGGTTGGTTTCCGGCATTCAGTGGGCATAGGCTGGGATGTGGCTAAATGTCTATCGCAATGCACAAGACAGCCCTCACAACGAAGGATTATCTGGCCCTAAGTGTTATGAGTGCCGAGGCTGAGAAACTTAGTTCTAAATCCTCACCCTCCAAAGCTTGCTGGGATCCTCCACGTGTTCTCAGTCGGTGTATCTCCGGCTTTCCACCACCAAGCTTGCACTGCTTCTGCACCCATCTCCTGGTGATCATCGGGGAGTCTGCTCTAGTCCCCTACTGGGAAGTAACATAACCTTCTGAAATTTAAAGGGCTTTGCAATTTCCTTTTAACGTCGCCTTCTTTAATTATGGGGCATTTATTCCTTCCGGTTCATCTTTCCTTCTTCCCGGTCGTCTTTATGCCTCCCTTGCCACTTGCTTTGAGTCCCCCTCAGCTTTCCATTCTCCAAACAGTTCTCATCTTTGACATCTCTACCTCATTCCCTATGTGCTCAAACTCTCCTGACTCCATTATTAGTTTGTGCTTTGTATTTGGTAGCAGCCAGCCCTGGATCTCCCTGTTCTGTGAAGGCAGAGGCCTAGGCACTGTCCGGCTGGCCCTGTTTCCTTGATCTCACTTTGGGGTGATTGGTGAGCCCAGTCCTGGAGTGTCATCGCGTGGAGACTGTGCTGCTGACCGAGGGCTCTCCCCTCATTGCCGGTGACCTCCTCCACAGAGCACTGGCCACGTATCAGGCAGCATGGGAGACGCTTGTCACTCCTTGTCTCTGTGGGGCAGACCTTATGATCCTTCCTGTACAGAAGAGGAAAGGAAGAGCCCGCACCTCCCCGAGGGCGCTGACTAGCAGGGGCAGGACTGAGACTTGTTTGACTGAAAGCGCTCACGCTTCCCAGAGGACAGTGTTGCCTCTGAGTGCTGTGAAGGTTAGAAATGTCCCGACACACCTAGGTTTGTCTGAGAGCTTGTTGACTTTCTGCAAACCATAGAAAGGCGTGTAGATGACCAGAATGGCTCCAATCAAATTGTCCTGATGTTCTCAAAGCTGGAAAACACTTCAGCGTTTATCATTCCCTTTTTCCCCCTTTGTGACTGGAGAGAGATTAGTTTCATTCACATGTCCAGCTTCTAACACAATCCGGCAATTACGCTTGGTCACAGAGAACTCGGCCCCAGCCGTGGAATTCCAGAGTCCCTGCCTGTCTCGGTGCCCCGCAGCCTGTCGGGCTTGGTCTGGGGCCACGTGGCTCCTCTGTGACGCACTCCTCCTCAGCCAGGTGACTTTACCCCTCTGACCCTCAGACCGGTCACCTTTCAGATCAGAGTAATGCACTTCAAATCACAGTGTTGGGAGGAGGCACAAAGACGCCACCGACATGGAGGAAGCAGAGATTGAAACCACCTGTTTCCTTCCTGATTCAAGGTAACGTGGTCCTGGTAACGGGTATCCAGCAGGTGTGCCCGTGAATAGAGAAAACAGCCACAACAAGACAAGGTACCTTGGTGCTGAGTAAAACAGACGTCACTTGGTTGAGAACAGGCCAGAGAAGAGATAGGCTGCAATGCGAACCCTGGTGGGAGATTCTTTAAGCAGACCTAGTCCATCCTTACGCTTTCTTGTAGTTTTGCTCTGGTGAAAGTGGTTTCTATTTCCTTGCTTAACCTGTGTCAGAGAATCCCTGAGCGCAGCCTGGAGAATTACTGCCGTATCCTGTTTCCGAGATGGCTGCTTTCCTGTCTCAGGTGGAAATTTTCCAGTGCATAAAAGTGTGATAGTTTATTATAAGGGTGTGAATGTTTTTGTAAACAAGATATTCTAGACATCATTTCTACCCACAATTTACTTTGGCACATGTGTGTGTATGTCCTTTGGACAAATCTTTCAAAATACCATCCTGAGAGTTTTTGTCTCCCAAGCAAATCTCACCATCTCCCGTGTTTTCTTACATTCCTCTCTCCAGCCGTAGCAGACACCCCTCTTGGAATACCCTCCCACTTCCTGAACCTCTTTCTACCAGCCATTCTGGATACTGGAAAACTCAAAGCTCACTTTCTCGGACTCCTTACTTGGTTGTGACGAATAGTTTTGGCCAATGAGATACAAATAGAAGCCTTCACCAAGTGTGGGAGCTTAGGAAAAACTTTCACTTTTCCTAATTAAAGGGGCTCATTTCCCCTTTCATGACTCCTTTCATTTCCTCTCCTCCTTTCTTTTTTCTTTTGTTCTTTTTATTTTTAACCTTGAACAAAGCTGTGATGACTAGAGCTGTAACTGCCACCCTGTGACCAAAAGGGAGCACCAAAGAAATCACAGAAACTTCCGCTCTTATCTGTACAGACGCAGAATTGATACCGTGGCTGATCTCCAGACAGACATCTTGTTCCAGACAAAGAAGTTTCCATCACTCTGAATTGCTGTCAGTTCCATTTTCCTGATGCTTGTAGCTGATTACATTCTGATACGGTACCTCTGAACAACACATTCCATTCACTGGTAAATTCTCATACATCTTCTCCATCCATTCCTTTTCTGCTAGAAACCCTCCTTGTGAAGGAAGGTTTAGGGGATTGAAACTACATCTTCATCCCAAGTATATTCTTTCTCTGTTCATGTTGCTCATTGAATGCTATCATTGGCAGCCCTTTACAGTACATTGCACTTTGCAATAATTATTAATAATGCATTCTATTTTTGCTATGTTATGCTGTAGACATATTTTTCTTTTTCTCTTTTTAGGTAAGTAATGAGTCATAAAGTCTAATTTTTTTTTTTTGTCTTCCCTTAAAATGTGTAATACAGAGCTCTCTCCTCATTAGGTACTTTGGTGGGTATTTTTGATGGACAGACACACCACATATTGAATTCTGCAGCTGCTACAAGGCAACCAGATAGAGCGTCTGTGTGCAGTGGTGTTCACACACACAGGGTTAGGTCTAGACATACTTCCATAGTGTCACTTGCTTCAACCGGGCAAGAACCAGACTTGTAACTAACTTCTCCTGCTCCGTCTTTTGCTCAGAACTGCTTTTTCTCAATAGCTCTCCACTGCAGGATTCCTTTCAGAGCTCAAGCCCTGAATGTTTACATGTGGCTTGTACATTAAAAGAGCTCTTTTTTTCAAAGTGCAGATCCTTTCTGCTTGATTTGGCATCTGACTGTGGTTATTTCTATTATTAAACATCAATGATTCATATTATATAATAGTAGTTATTCAGAAGAAGAAGGTATAATATAAAGTAATAAGGCACCTTTAGCTAGCGATGCATTGCCTTACGGTATCTGGACGATTTAATTTTTTCTTTTTATGTTTCATTTCTAGCTGTCCCTATCATTTCTGTTGAATTGCACACACGGTATTTCCCTTACATAAAAAATTTATCTTTTTTTCTTAAAAGAAAACATTGAAAAGGGCAATAGATTCCAACCTTTTGAATGTCAACTTCTGTTCTTTACACAAATACTTGAGAAACCTTGTTAATTAGAAACAAAACAGCACCTCCCACATTCATTTTGCCTCTCTGTGTCATCTCTGACAGTTACGAGAGACAAGTGTGTTCCCCCTCATTACTGGCACCGTTCAAGCAGGAAAGCTCAAAAAAGAAGAAAATGTGCACAAATGCAAGGACAAGGAAATGAGTTAAACATGGTCCTGGGCTGACATGGACAATGATTTCATCTCACGGAGACAGAAGACACCCAACGTCATTCTAGTTTTTCATATTATTGAGAATTTGGAGTCTCAAATAGCTTTCCTATGTCATTTCTTCAGGAACTGATTTAATATCCTTATTTCTGATTTGAAAGAGATGAGAGAGAGAGAAATCGAGAGAAAGTACGTTTTTTCTTTTTTAAATTCAAAAAGAACGCTAGCTGGGAAAGACTAGTTGATTGGAATGAATTGTTCAAGCACTTGATGAAGATGCTAACACCTCTTTAAAGATTCTCAAGCCTTTTTTGTGCACTCAGCATAGGGCTGTCCCACTCTCATCCTACTGGCATGTGCATAAATTCTAGCCTCCTGATGGCTCCCTTTTTTCAGTCTTCCAGTAGATTCCCGCTTGAAAGGCAAGAAAGCTGCTGGCAAATGCATTTGATGCACAAGTGTACGATGAGACAAAAGCGCTATGGATATAGAACTGTTATCACACCTCATAGTCTCATTTTCACTTGCTCCTCAGCTATACACTCTTGGCTTCCTGACAATCCACTTATTACAGTGTGGTAACGTCTAGGTCCAAAGTCAGGCTCACATCTTGATCTGCTGGTGGAGATTGTTTTTCTCCCCCCTGCCCCCTGCCGCCCCCGCTTCTTTGTTTTGACCTATTTTAATTAAAGAGGCGGAATCTTTTGACTTCCGATTTCTGCATTCCTCTCATCTTTTGGTTGTTGATAAATGGAAGCACTACAGCAAGGCTGCCTGGAAAGAGAAAACCTGCTGGCTGGGACACACCGGAGGCACTTCCACCTCAGACATCTGTCTGGAGATCAAAGTATGGCAGCCCACAGCAGCCAAGCTGGAGCTGCCGTCATTCATCCACTCCTGCCTATGCAGCATTTCTTTTTAATCAATCCTTCCCCCTGCTGTTTCCATCTTGATACAACCCTCAACCATTCCAATCTTTGCAGGCATGGCAGGGGCATAAGTCATGAGTGTGGCAGCCTCCTGACCAAGTCACTGTACTTGCAGGTGTTGAGGGAGATGGTTTGAGAAGTCGCACAGTCATAGCTGGTGCTAACATACAGAAAGTTCTTACAATTGCAGAGTACCATTTCATACAGAATCTCATTTGACTGTTGCAGGATCCTTCACAGTAAATGATGCCATTAAGGTACCACTATTATCCTCACTGTAAAGATCAGTCACACCACTAGTGAAGCCAGGATTGGGAGTCAAGCCTCTTGTTGCTACAGTCTCTTAAACATCCCATCCCACTTGATCTCGAGTAGTGATTCATCACCTTTTTGAGGCTATCAATACCTGTAAAATCTCCCTAAAAATGTGAACATTTACTAAAAAATATTACTCTACACATTGTATTTTCATACAAGGTTAAGGGATTTATGATAACTGTTCCCACAATGACACAATAGCCATAATTTGGGATGGGAAAGTGGGAAGGGGATTGGACAACACAGGCCACCGGTGAAACCTATGAGGGCAGGAGAACTGTGCTAAAATAAGCTACTCTCCGTGTATTTCAGAGTGATTATGGTGATGCAATTATTACTCTTATTGGGCACTTATTGACGTCAGGTGTTTTTCCAACTGCTTTCTAGGGATTGTTTCATCTCATGCTCATTGCAACTCTTTAAGTTAGCTGTTTTAATTATCTATTTCCCAAACATGAACTGAGGTTTAATCAATGAACCCAAAGTCACATGACCATTTTGCTTCTTGGTGATTGGGCTGCGATTGGAACCCAGGAAGGTTACCTTCAGATCCTGACCTTTAATCTTACGAACCTTCCCCTCAAGTTATGATGTGGAGTTAACCAGGTGAGTTTTGCTGTGCTCGCTTCATTATGATTATTTTTTTTATAATTTTATTGAATCATAATTCTGTACATTGGTGCAATCATAGGGCATGATTCATATACATTCAGAAATGTTTTCATCGTACTGTTACAGATAGCCTTCATGGCATTTTCTTGATCACTATATAAAGA
>CAUYON010092901.1:0-16354 GCA_963573935.1 Arctocebus calabarensis
ACATCGTGAGACTCCCATCTCTTAAAAAAAGTATGGGGTGACCTGTGGCTCAAGGAGTAGGGGGCCAGTCCCATATACTGGAAGTGGTGGGTTCAAATTCCGCCCTGGCCAAAAACTGCAAAAAAAAAAAAAAACACAAAACATGGGCGGCGCCTGTGGCTCATTTAGTAGGGCACAGGTCCCATATACTGAAGGTGGCGGGTTCAAACCCAGCCTCAGCTGAACTGCAAAAACAGAAAAATAGCCAGTCGTGGCAGGGGCCTGTAGTCCCAGCTTCTCGGGAGGTTGAGGCAAGAGAATCGCCTAAGCCCAGGAGTTGGTGGTTGCTGTGAGCTTTGTGATGTCATGGCACTCTACTGAGGGAGATAAAGTGAGACTTTGTCTCTAAAAAAAAAAAAAAAAAAAATGATTTCCTAAACAAGTTCTATATAATGTTTTTGTGTTTTTAAGCTTATCATAAATTGTTGGATACTCATTTATTTTGCAGGTTCCCCTCCTCAGCCTTATGTTTGTTGAATTCATTCATGATAAATATGTTTCATTTTCATAGCTGTATTGTATTCATTGTATGAATTTGCCACTTTTCTTTTTGAAATGTGGAGTCTCAAATGGAGTCTCACTCTATTGCTCAGGCTAGAGTGCCATGGCTTCAGCCTAGCCAACAGTAACCTCAAATTCCCGGGTGATCCCTCCTCCCTCAGCCTCCTGAGTAGCTAGGACTACAGGTGCCCACCACAATGCCTGGCTAATTTTTCTGTTTTTAGTAGAAAGGAGGTTTTCCTCTAGCTCAGGCTGGTCTCTCACTCCTGAGCCTGCGTTGGCCTCCCAGAGTGCTAGGATTACTGGTGTGAGGCACTGTGCTTGGCCAGTAAATAATTTTAATAGAACATATTTATCTTTTGGAGGACAGAATACTGTTAGATTTTTTTTCTTGGTATTGTCTTTAAGAGTACCATATACTTTGGGCAGTGTCCCTGGTTCAGTGAGTAGGGTGCCAGCCCCATATACCAAGGGTGGTGGGTTCAAACGTGGCCCAGCCAAACTGCAACAACAACAAAAAAAGAGTACCATATACTGTGGATAAATCACTTCCAGTTGAAGATAGGTAGAAGTTCTTCAGTTGCAAGTTAGGTGGATTTTCTTTGCACATGCGTTGAGGTTGCAAGTATGCTAGAAGTGTAATTTGAGCTCATGAAATATATATCTGCTTCAAAGTTGGTGGAAATGGAGATTTCACTTCTTGTTTTAACTTTTGACAGTATGGGATATGAACAAAGTAATTTCCCATTACTTTTTTTTTTTTTTTTTTTGAGACAAAGTCTTACTTTGTCGCCCTCGGTAGAGAGCTATGATGTCACAGCTCACAGCAATCTCCAGCTCTTGGGCTAGGGCAATTCTCTTGCCTCAGCCTCCTGAGTACCTGGGACTATAGGCGCCCACCACAACGCCCAGCTATTTTTGTTGCAGTTACCACTGCTGTTTTAGCTGGCCAGGGTCAGGTTCGATCCCGTCACCCTCAGTATGTGGGGTCAGCGCCCTACCCACTGAGGCATAGGCACTGCCCAGTTTCCCATTGCTTAAAATTAAAACATTTGTTATCATTCATGTTTATTTTTTGCCATAGAAGTGCTATTTTGTCTTACAAGTTGAGATTGAATTCATTAAGCAGAATTATTAAGTGTGCAACAAAAGCTAACTTCCAAGCCTATTTAGTGTTTAGTAATAATGGTAACAGTGATTGAGGGTTGTTCTTGTTCAGAGAAATTTATACTCTGTCTTGAGCTTCAAAACCATGATAAAAATGTAGCTGCTTCTAGACCATTGAACTGCTGGATATTCAGGCAAGTCAGGGTATTCACCTATTCGTGACAAAAATTCACGGAATTGATGATGGTTAGGGCTATAAGGGTGAATTGAGAGCAAATGAAAGTCACTTTGACAGTAATGTGATAGATCAAAAATTTTCTGCCATGTACCTGCTTAGGTGTAGGATCACAAGCTTTAAATACCTTACATTTTCACTAGGTTTGTAAATCTGACCAGCTAACTTTTTTCCTGTACATATAAATTCTACCACCATCATTTACTTTCTTGTAAGTTGAGAATATTGTGATTAGTATTTTTTTTTTCTTTTGAGACAGAGTCTCAAGCTGTCGTCCTTAGTAGCGTGCCATGGCATCACAGCTCACAGCAACCTCAAACTATTGGGCTTAAGTGATTCTCTTGCCTCAACTTCCCAAGTTGCTGGGACTACAGCTGCCCATCATAAAACCTGGCTTTTTTTTTTTTTTTTTTTTTTTTTTGGTTGTAGTTGTCATTGTTTGGCAGGCCTGGGCTAAGTTTGAACCCACCAGTATGGTGTATGTGGCTGGTGCCACAGGTGCTGAGCCTTCCTTTTCTTTCTTTTTATTTTTTTTGAGACGGAGTCTCACTTTGTCACCCTCGGTAGAATGCCATGGCGTCACAGCTCGCAGCAACCTCAAACTCTTAGACTCAAGTGATTCTCTTGCTTCAGCCTCCCAAGTAGCTGGGACTATAAGCACCTGCCACACCCGGCTGCTTTTTTAGAGACAGGGTCTCCCCTCTTGCTCAGGCTGGTCTCAAACCTGTCCGGCCTCCCAGTGTGTTAGGATTACAGGCGTGAGCCACCACTCCCGGTGGTGATTAGTATTTAGTTTCGTAATGTTAACATATATTGCATTTTTGGCACATCTATGGTGTCATTTCATGATAAACAATGCTTTGCTACCAAATTCAGTAACAAAATAATCTACATTCCACAGTTTTCCTTTAAAAGGTAATCTCAGAGTCTGCTTTTCTTGTTTTGGTATGATGGGTTTACACTGGTGATTTAAAAATAATAAGATGTGATATGGTGATATGCATGGTACTTGAAATGCTCTTGAGTTTGTAGCAGAGTGGAGTAGTGCAGGCACCACAGGCATTTCCTGTTGCAGTTTCTCAGCTCTCCCGTGTTAGTGCCCAAGTAACTATATGCAAGGAAAAGACCATGACTGTGTTCCATTGCAACTATTAAGGACACAGAAATTGTAATTTTTTTTTTTTTTTTTTTTTTTTTTGAGACAGAGCCTCAAGCTGTCACCCTGGATAGAGTGCTGTGGCATCACAGCTCACAGCAACTTCCAACTCCTGGGCTCAAGTGAGTCTCCTGCTTCCGCCTCCCAAGTAGTTGGGGTTACAGGCGTTAGCCACAATGCCCGGCCATTTTTTGGCTGCAGCCACCATTGTTGTTTGGCAGGCCCAGGCTGGATTCGAACCCGCCAGCTCAGGGTGTACGTGGCTGGCGCCTTAGCCCGTTGAGCCACAGGCGCCGAGTCCAGAAATTGGAATTTTATAGAATTTTCACATGATATACATATTTTCAACCATTAAAAAATGTAGAAACCATTCTGGGCGGCGCCTATGGCTCAGTGGGAAGGGAGCCAGCCCCATATACCAAGGGTGGTAGGTTCAAGCTCAGCCCTGGCCAAACTGCAACAAAAAAATAGCCGGGGGGCGGCTCGGCACCTGTGGTGTACTGCTGTGGTGTATTCCAGCTCCTGGGCTTAGGCGATTCTCTTGCCTTGATACTCCAATGCCTCGAAAGTACCTGATATATAGTCAGTAAATATAGTCAGTATTTAATATATTTGGTGTTGTTTTTTGTTGGCTAAGTGGACAGTTAGTAATATGCAGAAGGACAGTTTTGTTGGTAGTATGGGGTCTCCTTGCTAATATACTGGTGTCTCGTCAAGCAGTCTTTGTTTGAAAGTGATCAGCTCTAAGAAGTGGAAAAGTATGTACATACTCCATACACAAGAGTGTACAAACTGTGGAGGCAGCAGGGATCACTGAGGAAGGATTTCAGGGGTCTCCTTACCATCATAGAATAACAAGGCTACAGCCTCCGATTTGCATTTCCCCCCATTACAACAATGTAAAATTAATTTACATTAATAATGTAACAAGTCAACAATAATGATTTGTTGGAATAAAAGAATTCTTGCCAATATCTGAGAAGCAATTGATTAACAGTAAGGAAACATGATGGGGCAGTAACATGAAAGATTTTTGCATGTGTGCTTTTGCCATCTGGTTAAAGTTTGAAGGGATAGTATGGGAATAATTTACTTTAATTCAGCATGTTACAGAGGTAAGAGCAGTTTTCAAGTCTTGTAGCAGTTGTGGGATTTCCCTTATTAGGCAAGCTGACTGATAGGACTCCCTGTACGTTTGGAATTAGGGAAGATATTTTGGCTGATGTAACCTAGGGATGAATTCTAAGAAATGAACAGCAAGAAAATATGCAGAACTATTTTGAAAGAATAAAGGTGCTATGTTTTTACTATTTCAACTAAGTATATATAAACATTGTCATTAATTTGATAAAGCATCTAACTGAATGCTATTTTCATCTTAATAAAAGTCTTAACCTGTTAATAATTTTAAGAGGCTTTTATTGGCTCTTAGTAATGTTAATTGTCTGTTTACTTTTAGTATAGGTCAGGAGTTTATTGCTGGGGTATTTGGTTTACTCAGCAAACATATATTAGTGTTAGGCATTTAAAAGCGTTTACAGCCCAGTGAGGAGCTGACATATTAACAAATATAATGAGAAGTGTAAGGAGAGACACGTCCAGGGTGAAAGAGAGCAGTACCTAACCTAGCTTGGGAGAGCCCAGGGACTGCTTGCCCAAGGAGGAGAGCCTCATAAAAATGAGTACAAGTTTGGTCGAAAGGGAAGGAGCCATTGTAGTCTGAGGATTCTGCATGTATAAAGAGTTTTGTGAGATCATAGTTTAAGGAAATAGATTCCTTTGCTTCCTGATCAAGTGAGGAAGGATTCAGCTATGTGCAAACCCCAGGATTTCAGGGAAAGCTAAGGTGGGTAGCCTGTATCGCTTTGCTTGATTGAATTCTGAGTGAGATATTAATGGTGAGATTGCATCTTCACATTATTTGGATCTTGGGTGCCTCTCTACTTTATAGTAATATGAATGTCTAACAAAAGCTTTTATAACCCAGGAGTGAGGACATTAATTACTTAAATGAGCTTGCTGGTCTTAGAATTTCATTTTCCATTTGTTTTGTGTAGTGCTTCACCCAGCCTTCCTTTCATTTATCTGAGATTTTTTTTTTTTTTTTTTTTTGAGACAGAGCCTCAAGTTGTCACCCTGGATAGAGTATGGTGGCATCACAGCTCACAGCAACCTCCAATTCCTGGGCTCAAGAGAGCCTCCTGCCTCCACCTCCCAAGTAGCTGGGACTACAGGCGCCCACCACAATGCCCAGCCATTTTTCGTTTGCAGCCATCATTGTTGTTTGGATGGCCCGGGCTGGATTTGAATCCGCCAGCTCAGGTGTACGTGGCTGGCGCCTTAGCCCGTTGAGCCACAGGTGCTGAGCTGAGACCCCATCTCTCTTAAAAGACATGTGTATGTTTAATTTAGTTCAGCATACCTCAGTTAATTTTTTTCTTATTTCTTACATCTGATTCTTGTCAAGCTTATATGTAGTACCAGGTTGAATTATGAAGCTTGTGAATTCATCTTGCATAATGAGAACCCTACCACTTGAAATATTGTCAGTAAAAGCATTCAGATTACAAGAAGGAAGGTTTTAGCTTTCCATAGTGTAGTAGGTTACATGTGTATGAGAGAGATCATTAGGCCAGTATACTTAGAGAAGTGAAGTTTAGGGCTAAAATAGTTTTTGCTTATAGATTTCAAGTATACTTAATGGTATATACAAGATCTGGGCAGCCATTTTATCACTGCTTTATTTCCTCTCATTTCAGAAGTGAATCCTGACGTGTGAATTGGAGAAACCAGTGGTGCTGCCAGTATTTTTTTGAGGTAGTGTCTGGGATCCAGTGCAAGTTGAATCATTTTTCACATAAGGTAAAAGTATAGTGGTAAAAGGAACTAATAACTTCAATGATTTATAAAACCATCAAATATCCAGAAGATTCCTTAATGGAAGTTCTGGTTTCTTAGGGAGCAGTCTTTGTTTGAAAGTGCTTGACACATATATAATTATTAATATTTGGAGGAAATCTTTTTTCACGCATATGTTACATGGATATGTATGTGTTTGATCAAAATTGGGGTTGTACTTGTCACCTGGTTCTTGTTAACAAGAACACGTTTTCTCTGCTTTGCATTTTTAAAAAATGATTGATAGGGCGTGGTGCCTGTGGCTCAACAGGCTAAGGCGCCAGCCTCATACAACTGAGCTGGCAGGTTCGAATCCAGCCCAGGCCAGCCAAACAACGATGGCTGCAACCATAAAATGTCCGGGCATTGTGGTGGGTGCCTGTAGTCCCAGCTACTTGGGAGGTGGAGGCAAGATACTCGCTTGAGCTCAGAAATTGGAGGTTTGCACTGGGGCTGGCGGATTCTAATCTAGCCTGGGCCTGCTAAAACAACGTCAACTGAAACAAAAAAAATAGCTGGGTGTTGTGGTGGGTACCTGTAGTCCCAGCTACTTGGGAGGCTGGGGCAAGAGAATTGCTTAAGCTTATTTTATTTTCTCTCTCTCTTTTTTTTTTCTTTTAAAAGAGTCTGACTTTGCTGCCCTCGGTAGAGTGCTGTGGCATCACAGCTCACAGCAACTTCCAGCTCTTGGGCTTAGGCGATTCTCTTGCCTTAGCCTCCCAAGTAGCTTAGACTACAGGCGCCTGCCACAATGTCCCAGCTATTTTCTTGTTGCAGTTGTCATTGATGTTTAGCTGGCCTGGGCCAGGCTCGAACCCACCAGTTTCGGTGCATGTGGCTGGTGCTGTAACCACTGTGCTATGGGTGCCCAGCCTTGATGTTACTTTTCTAAATGATAAGCTTCTTTTGCTTCTCAGTGTTGGATTTTATGTATTAACTTTATCTGTTAGAAAGTGGCTTTTTTTGGTAGGAGTTGCCCAGTAGCCTCATGCGTCCACATTGTTGCTCTGGTTATAATGTAATGTTGGTCAGGGCAGTATGCACTCAGTTGACAATATTAGGATTACATGTAGCTTATTCACAGCTCAATCACTTTGCATGCTGTGGTTATTTTCTCCTTTTTGCAGAACTATTTGTATTCTCTGTTATTAATAATTATCCTTTTGTCTGTTTTGTTTAGATTCTGTTTATATTGGTAATTCTTTTCTAAACTCTAGCCAGAAGTGTAAAGATTTCCTCGATAACCTCTAAGCATTTTTAATGTTGTAAGTTCTTGGAGATACCTTCCCATCTGCCCCATTCTGGCAGGGTGTCTCTGCAGCAATGCAGCTATTATACCTGGGTCATTATCCTCATGATTTTTTCCTGCTTCTCTTGGACTAGATACCATTATCTTTTCCCATTTCTTTTTTTGTTTAGCAGACCTGGGCTGGGTTCGAACCCGCCAAGGTGCACGGGGCTGGCACTCTAACCATTGAGCTACGGGCACCCAGCCTTTTCCCATTTCTTTTTCTGTCTTGATTCAATCTTCTGTTTTGTAGGAGAACCTATCTCTGTTAGCATTCTGAGAAAAGGGTACATAAGGGTAAATTTTTTAAACATTGCATGTTTAGAAATGCCTGTATTCTACCCCTAATATTGATGATTAGTATAGCCAGGTATATAGAATTTTAATTGGGAAATAATTTTCCTTCAGAATTGTGAAGATACTACTTTACTCTTGGAGAGATGTTGGTCTTTTATGTAGAGTTGTCTCTTCATATTTAAGACTTACCCTACTAGTTTAGGGGCAGTGGCTCATGCCTGTAATCCTAACACTTGGGTAGGCTGAAGTGTGTGGATTGCTCAGAAGTTCAAGACCAACCTGAGCAAGAGGAAGACCTCATCTCTTAAAAAAAAAAAAAGCTAGGTGTTGTGACTGGTGCCTGTAGTCCCAGCTTAGCTACTCAAGAGGCTGAGGCAAGAGAATTGCTTAAGTCCAAGAATTTGAGGTTGCTGTGAGCTGTGATGCCACCGCAGTCTACCAAGGGCAACATAGACCCAGATTTGAATCCTGGCTGTCTTGTACAACTGTTCTTAGATTAATCAAGAGGCATGACATTCTAGGAGGGGCAACAAAGTGAGACTCTGTCTCAAAAAAAAAAAAAAGCTCACAGCAACCTCAAACTCCTGGGCTCAAGCACTTCTTTTGCCTCAGACTCTCGAGTAGCTGAGACTACAGGCAACTACCACTATGCCCGGCTAGTTTTTCTATTTAGTAGACGGGAGGGGTCTTGCTCTTGCTTAGGCTAATCTTGAACTCCCAAGCTCAAGTGATCCACCTTCCTTAGTCTCCCAGAGTGCTAGGGTTACAGGTGTGAGACACTGTGAGGGCCTAACGTGTGTGGGTTTTTTTGTTTTTGTTTTTAATTACGTTTGTTTATTTTTATTCATTTTTGTTGTTGTTGCAGTTTGGGCATTGCTGGATTGGAACGCACCACCACCCTTGGTATATAGGACCAGCACCCTACTCACTGAGCCACAGGCACCACCCTGGTTTTTTTTTTTGTTTTTTTTTGAGACAATCTTACTATGTCGCCGTCAGTAGAGTGCTGTAGTGATATCACAGCTCACAGCAACCTCAAACTCTTAATCTTAAGAAATTCTCGTGCCTCAGCCTCCCGAGTAGCTGGGACTATAGGCACCTGCCACAAAGCCCAGCTGTTTCTTGGTTGCAGTTGTCATTGTTGTTTAGCAGGCCTGGGCTGGGCTTGAACCACGAGCCTCAGTTTATGTGGCTGGCGCCCTACTCCTTGAGCACAGGTGCTGTTCCCCCTAACATATTTTTTTTTTTTTGTAGAGACAGAGTCTCACTTTATTGCCCTGGGTAGAGTGCTGTGGCATCACCCAGCTCACAGCAACCTCCAACTCCTGGGCTTAGGCGATTCTTTTGCCTCAGCCTCCCGAGTAGCTGGGACCACAGGCGCGCGCCACAACGTCAACTGTTTTTCTGTTTTGCAATTCAGCCAAGGCCGGGTTTGAACCTGCCACCTTTGGTATATGGGACCAGCGCCCAACTCGATGAGCCACAGGTGCCGCCCACCTAACATGTTTTTTAATATACATTTGTGTATATTAAGAGAGGAAAGTTTGGGCAGCGCCTATGGCTCAAAGGACTAGGGTGCCTGCCTCATATGCTGGAGGTGGCAGGTTCAAACCCAGCCCCGACCAAAAACTGCAAAAAAAAAAAAAAAAAAAAAAGGAGAGAGGGAGAGAAGAAAGGTGTTGTGTTTTGGATGCAGCTTCTTTATTTTCCATGATTTTCTCTTAGTTAATTTTAGGTGACAGCTTAAATGCCACCTGTTGGCTATATTATTTATAGTCACTATTCATGCTACATTTTGGACTAACATCTTATGTTCTTTTTCTCCTTTCTAGTACTTAACCAAAATTTATTACAATTGCTTATTATAATTTGCTTACTTGGTTATTGTCTGTCTTAACCTCTGATAAGCTCCATTAGGGCAAGAACCATACTGATTTAATGTATTAATGTTTATTCAAGACTTAAGTGACTCCTTGAGTTATTTCCAGCTATAATTTGTCTCATCTAGAACTATTCTACTTAATTCAGAGTATAATATTCTTTTTTTTTTTTGAAACAGTCTTTACTATGTCACCCTTGGTAGAGTGCTATGGTGTCATAGCTCACAGCAACCTCCAAGTCTTGGGCTCAAGTGATTCTCTTGCCTTAGCCTCCCGAATAGCTGGGACTACAGGCATCTGCCTCAACGCCCAGCCTTTTTTTTTTTTTTTTTTTAAAGAAGTGGGGGTCTCGCTCTTGCTCAGGCTGGTCTTGAACCCGTGAGCTCAGGCAGTCCACCCACCTTGGCCTCCCAGAGTGCTAGGATTCCAGGTGTGAGCCACTGGGGCCGGCCAAGTATAATAATATTTTTAAAAATTAATTTTAGGGCGGCACCTGTGGCTCAGCGAGTAGGGCGCTGGCCTCATATACCGAGGGTAGTGGGTTCAAACCCAACCCTGGCTGAACTGCAAAAAAACCCCAAACAAACAAACAAACAAAAAAAAAATAGCTGGGTGTTGTGGCGGACACCTGTAGTTCCTGCTACTCGGGAGGCTGAGGCAAGAGAATCGCCTAAGCCCAAGAGCTGTAGGTTGCTGTGAGCTGTGTGATGCCATGGCACTCTACTCAGTGCCAAAGAGTGAGACTGTCTCTATAAAAAAAATTAATTTCAGGAGGTTGCTGTGAGCTATGATGCCACAGCACTCTACCCAGGGTGACAGCTTGAGGCTCTGTCTCAAAAAAAAAAAATTAATTTCAGTTCACATTAAAGAAGAAACTTCAGGAATAGGAATGAGTAGGATGGTGCCATAGTACCATAGAACTTTTGGCTCTTGAGTGTGCTTGTCAATTATGTGTGGGGTTTTTTGTTTGTTTGTTTGTTTTTGAGACAGAGCCTCAAGCTGTTACCCTGGACAGAGTGCTGTGGCATCATAGCTCACGGCAACCTCCAATTCCTGGGCTCAAGTGAGTCTCCTGCCTCTGCCTCCCAAATAGCTGGGACTACAGGCGCCTGCCACACCAAATGTTAATTTCTCAGGGCAACTTTGCAGCTGTATTCTTTTCTGAACAGGAAATAAGGAAAAAGATCACTGTTTTCTTGGTAGGAAAATGACCCTGAAAGAAAGTTGATTTTTTTTTTTTTTTTTCTAGGAAAGACCTGAAAAAGTGGTGGTGGTTTACTTTATAAATGACTTTAGTTCTTGATGGATTAAAATCCTGTATTTAACAGGGTAGAGGACATGCCCATACCTTTTTAGAACATTTGAGCATACCATTTCTCTCTTTAACCAGTTCCTTAGATGTAAATATTAAGGGTATGCCTATGACTTTCAGTGCCCAAGGAATAGAGATACAGTCTGATGTGCCACATATTCTATAACCAAGATATAGTTGCATAGATTTTCATCTAATGGAACTGGGAAACTTGTCTCGTGTCATCTCAGTACTTTCATTAACAGCCAACTACTGAGTCTTCAAAACCGTCTTCTGAGAAAAGACTGCACCAAGTCACTGATAACTGTCCTTATTCGTCTCTGTGTTTCCTAGTTAGGGTTACGTAACATATTGGGTTTTGTTTTGTTTTTTTTTTTGGTAGAGACAGAGTCTCACTTTATCGCCCTTGGTAGAGTGCCATGGTGTCACAGCTCACAGCAACCTGCAGGTCCTGGGCTTAGGCGATTCTCTTGCCTCAGTCTCCCGAGTAGCTGGGACTACAAGCACCCGGCTATTTTTTTGTTTTGCAGGTTGGCTGAGGCTGAGTTTGAACCCACCACCTTCGGTATATGGGGCAAGCGCCCTACTTGATGAGCCACAGGTGCCGCCCACATACCGGGTTTTTTATTTGCTCCTGGGGCTTGATCTTTTTTGGGATTTGTACTTCTCAGAAATTCCTTTTGGCTGAGTGCCATGGCTCACGCCTGTAATCCTACCTAGGATTATAGGAGGCTGAGATGGGTGGATTGCTTGAGCTCAGGAGTTCGAGACCAGCCTGAGGAAGACCCAGACCCCGATCTCTACTAAAAATAGAAAAACTAGCTGAGTGTTGTGGCAGATGCCTGGGAGGCTGAAGGAGGAGGCTTGCTTGAGCCCAGGAGTTTGAGGTTGGGCAGCACCTGTGGCTCATCGAGTAGGGCGCCGGCCCCATATACTGAAGGTGGCGGGTTCAAACCCGGCCTCGACTGAACTGCGCCCGGGGGTTGTGGCCGGCGCCTGTAGTCACAGCTACTCGGGAGGCTGGCGCAAAAGAATCTCCTAAGCCCAGGAATTGGAGGTCAATGCCCGGTCAAGGAATTCCTTTTGATGAAAGGGCAAAAATTGGTTTTTAAAAATTAGTCATTTCATCTGTTTTAAAAGTTTATAAAATATCCAGAGAAGTTCATATTTGCACAGGCGCTCGTTCATTTGTGTAAATATATTTTCTTACATTAGGTGTAATTGAAAAGTGACCCTTTCTTCAGAGATGTCAAAAACAAACAAATCCAAGTCTGGATCTCGCTCTTCTCGCTCAAGATCTGCATCAAGATCTCGTTCTCGTTCATTTTCCAAGTCTCGGTCCCGAAGCCGATCTGTCTCTCGTTCACGGAAGCGCAGGCTGAGGTAAGGAGGTGTGACTTTGTACATTGAGATAATCATTGCATCAGTCAACGTGGGTGTTTGAAGACCTTTTTTTTTTTTTCCTTTGAAGACCTTTTGTTAGACTTTTTCTGTGAGTGTCAAATGGAGGGGAGGGAGGTTGGCTTGAGGTGCAGAATTCGGCTATAAGAAATCTGAACTCTCTTCAAACACTACAGATCCAAACTGAGTGCCTTGCTGTTTGCCTCATTCCTTTTCTTCTCTGCCAGCACATATTCTTTCTCATTCACTTTAGAAGGAAGAACATTTTGTTTTTATTTGGGCTGCTTGTTTCTAATTTCGACACTTGATTATTTTTCACTGAGGC
This sequence comes from Arctocebus calabarensis, assembly GCA_963573935.1. NCBI lineage: Eukaryota > Metazoa > Chordata > Mammalia > Primates > Lorisidae > Arctocebus > Arctocebus calabarensis. The sequence goes on from CAUYON010092901.1 coordinate 12,440, forward strand.
ATTTTTTTCTTTTTTTGGCTTGCACCAAAGTTTATTTTCATCATCAGCAGAGAAAGGATAGCTGCAAGGATAAATAATATGAACAACATTGGGAGCAAGAGAAGCCTTAACTCACTAAATGATTAAGCTTTTTAACTTATTGGGAGTCATTTTTATATGCTTAATATGCCATTTACTAACCAGCTGAATCTATTTTGTAAAACATATCTTAAAACTTTAAAAATCCCTGTTGTAGGTTTGGCACCTGTAGCTCAACAGCTAGGGTGCCAGACACATACACTGGAACTGGCAGGTTCGAATCCAGCCCGGGCCTGCCAAATAATAAAGACAACTACAACCAAAAAAATAGCTAGGTGTTGTGGCGGGCACCTGTGGTCCCAGCTACTTGGGAGGCTGAGATAAGAGAATCGCTTAAGCCCGAGAGTTGGTGGTTGCTATATGAGATGTGACGCCATGGCACTCTACCCAGGGCAACAACTTGAGACTCTGTCTCCAAAAAAAAAAAAAATTAAAATTCACTGTTGTAAACATCAGATGAACATCATTTTATCTTACTAAATTTGAATTTATTAATATGTTTAAAATTGAGTCAGTTTTCATACCTTTAGGTGGATTTGTCTATTTCATTTATTTCTTAGAATAGGATGCCACACCTTTAGCGTCTTTTCTTTTTTGATCCGTTGTGAGTTGGGTTTTTCATTCTTCAAAAGTGTTTTAATTTTTTAGAACTCTCGACCTCAAGCTCTCCTTGTGCCTTGGCCTCCTAGAGTGTTAGGATTACAGGTGTGAGTCACCACATCAGTCTTAAGCTTTACTCTTGGTGGTTTTCATAACTCTATAGTATATTTGAAGAGTGTAAATGGTCAGCTGGGTGCTGTGGCTCACACTTCTATTCCTAATGTTCTGGGAGGCTGAGGTGGGTGGATTGCTTGAGTTGGGTGGAGTTCGGGGGTTTGAGACCAGTCTAAAGAGCAAACCCTGTTTATATTAAAAACAGAAAAATTAGCCAGCTGTTGTGGCATGTGCCTGTAGTCCCAGCTACTTGGGAGGCTGAGGTAGGAAGGTTGTTCTCGAGCCCAAGAATTTAAGGTTGCTGCGAGCTGTGATGCCATGGCATTCTACCCAGGGCAACAGAGTGAAACTGTCTCAAAAACAAAAAACAAATGGTTAGTAATTTTTTTTTTTTTTTAAACTTCTGGACAAGAACAAGTTAATTCTTAAATGGAACCTGTTAGAAACTAGTGTGAAAGGTTGATATGCATAAATATTGAAGGGGAGGAATTCCACTGAATTTTTTGTTTGTTTGTTTATGTTTTACAGGTTTTGGCCGGGGCTGGCTTTGAACCCACCACCTCCGGTATATGGGGCCAGTGCCCCACTCCTTTGAGACATACTGCCCTGAATGTTTTTTTTTTTAAGATAGGATCTTGCTGGGTTGCCTGGGCTAACTTCATCTTAGTTCACTGCAACCTTAATATTCCAACCTTAAGCAGTTTTCCTTCCTTATCCTGCCAAGTAGCTAGGGCTACAGGCATGTGCCACCATGCCTGGCTAATTTTTCTTTTCTTTTTTTTTTGTAAAGACAGGATCTTGTGATTGCTTAGACTCTTGGGCTCAAGTGATCATCCCATCTCTGCCTCCCAAAGTGCTAGGATTATAGGAGTGAGCTAGGGCTCCCAGCTTATATTTTTTAATCCACCTGAGGAGTTTGCTGTAAAGACCTATAGGAATGAACAGGGACTTGGTAATCAATGCCTTGCACCCAGGGTTTTGATTTAGGCAAGTAAAACCTCAGATTAACTCAATTTGATTCTAAAAGATACCTTTACAAAACTTAATCTGGTAAATAAAATGAAGTTGGTTTAAGACTAAGAGGCTAAAGAACAGAAAGTGAGAGACAAAATTGAATTGGAAAATGTTAACCATTTCTGAATATTTGTGACAGCTGGAATTTTTTTTTTTTTTTGAGACAGAGCCTCAAGTTGTCACCCTAGATAGAGTGCTGTAGCATCACAGTTCACAGCAACCTCCAATTCCTGGGCTCAAGTGAGTCTCCTGTCTCCGCCTCCCAAGTAGCTGGGACTACAGCTCCTGCCACAACGCCCGGCCATTTTTGGTTGTAGCCATCATTGTTGTTTGGTGGGCCCAGGCTAGATTCCAACCTGCCAGCTCAGGTGTACGTGGCTGGCGCTTTAGCCCGTTGAGCCGAGTGTTAGGCACCAAGCCTAACACTTGGAATTTTGAGCAAATCTTTTTTCTTTGTTCTACAAATCATTTGGTGAATGGTGCTTGACTTGACAAATGAGGGAAAAATATCTGAGGCAGGTAGTATGTGCTGGAGTAGCTAGAGCCACTTTATAATGTTATCTTATGCCTAGAAAATTATTACTCCAGAAGAATTTCTCCACCTTAGAAAATATGTTTGAAGTCTGACTTCTCTGTTTTTTTTAGAAACAGATAACTTTGTCACAGGATGTTCAGTTCTGGCTTATCTGTTTCATGGTTTTTTTGTTGTTGTTGTTTTTTTGTTTTCCTTCTATAAGGAAGTATCTATTCAGAAAATTTGTGAAACTATGTCTTTAAATTAACTAACTGCTGAGTTCTACAGAATTGGAAAATATTGATTATTTCCTTGTATTTCACAGACTGTGTCCTTTTAAGTGATTTCTCTTAAATAACTTCATTTGCAATCTGCAGAGACTCATGTTCCTGCATCTGTGCAATGACTGCAGGTTTTGGATGCAGTATGCCCCAGGGCTCTCACTAGTAATTTGGTAAAGAAGCAGCAGTAGCCTCTGAGGATGGGAACATGAACTAAACCCTCCTTAGTGCTGGTGGTGGATCACCTCACTCAAGCCTAGCCATTTAATCGGGTCATTCTCCTAGTCTGCATCTGCCTCTCCCTTCTTTTCTTATATTGTTACTATTTTCAAATGAAAAGTGTAGAAGGTAAGTTTTTTTTTTTTCCATTGTACTAAATAGCAACCATTAATAACCAGCAGTAAGTGCATCTTTGCTAGGTGCTGTTATTATTCATGGTATAAGTAAAAGGTCTGGGTGCAGTGGGTGATAAGCAGTGGAAAACTAATCCTGCTTTATCTTCCTTAGATTAAATCAAATGTACATTTTTTCTTAAAAAACTTTGTTGTTAAATCCTAAAAAACCTTGGTATATTTGCCAAATGTAGAGATTGTTTTGTTTTGTTTTATATTGTTTGCTTTCTGTCTTTTAAAATTTTGAGACAAGTTCTTACTGTTGCCCAGGCAGGGGCACAGTGGCATAATCATGGCTCACCACAGCCTCCAATTCTTGGGCTCAAGTGATCCTCTCGCTTCAGCCTCCCCAGTAGCTGGGACTGCAGGCATGTGCCACCATGCACCGCTAAATTTTAAAACATTGTTTTTAGAGATAGGGTCTTATGTTTGCCCAGGCCGGTCTGGAACTCCTCCTTTTAAAGCAGTCCTCCCACTTTGGCTTTCCAGTGTGCCTGGATTATTGGCATGAGCCAGTGTGGCCTGGCCCCAAAACCAATAAAAAGTGTATCTGTTCCCAATCAGGCCTGATGTGAGAGTTTTTATTTTATATGTAGAAAAAAAAATTTTTTTTTAAGAATTCTAATAAATTTTACGTATTTCTAGCTAATTGCTTAGGAATGGTCATTAATGAGCTGCATCATAGTAGACAGGACAAGTAATATCCAAGAACCCCAATGGATTATTATACCAAAACATGTAGGTTTTGGCTTTTTTTTTAATTGAGACAGAGCCTCAAGCTGTCACTCTGGATAGAGTGCTGTAGCATCACAGCTCACAGCAACCTCCAATTCCTGGGCTCAAGCGAGTCTCCTGCCTCCGCCTCTCAAGTAGCTGGGACTACAGGCGCCCACCACAATGCCCAGCCATTTTTTTTTTTTTT
>CAUYON010092902.1:0-19022 GCA_963573935.1 Arctocebus calabarensis
AAAAAAAAAAAAATTAAGAGATATTATATCATTTTTTGTGATTGTACTCAGTAGGAGTTTTAGTCCAAAAATACCAAAACTTCAATCACCAGAAGCAAAAGTTTTCAGTTATAATTTTAGTTCCACAATGAGTGGACAACCAAGGATAACCTGATAACTCTCCCTTAGGAGAGATATCAACCAAAAACAAATGGAAGAGCTTAACTGGTAGTAAACAAACTATACATTGTATTCCATAGGCTACAAATTCAACTTAATGTTAAATTACAGGTTACCTTCCTCTCCTCACCTTACCCTCAAAAGAGCAAATATAAAATGTTAGGATAAGAACAATATAAAATGTAATAAATGCTTCCATACAAGTGAGGCAAGCATGAGAATATGTGGTAATCATGGCTCTGTATCAAGCACCAAATCCTGTTAAACATAATCATTATAATTTCCCTACCATAGCAGTGAAGTAAATTCCTTTGGAAGGCTCCAGTTCTGCTCTATGGTGATGATTTTCTTCTTAATTTCCACCATATTTCTTTGACAGTTCTTCCTTGCATATTTTATTCCATAGGTATCCAGGAAGTGTGTCGCAGGTGAGTTCTGGGGAGCTTTTACAGCCCACTTCCTCTGAGTGAAAACTTGGGATTGTCAACAGGTGGCTTAGGGGTTCAACATTGACATGCCACTATGAGTATCATTTCTACCAAACTTTTTTATTGATATATAATTTACATATAGTAAAATTCACTATTTTTGTTGTACAGTTATATGTGGTTTTAAAGGTGCATACACTTGTGTAATCATCTGCATAGTACAGGCTTATGGTGCCCCTTTTGTAGTCAATCCTTCTTCCCAATCCCAGCCCCCCCAAACTGCTGATTTTTTTCTCTGTTCCTATTATTTTGCCTTTCCCAGATTTCATATAAGTTGAATTATATAATATGTAGACTTTGAGTCTGTCCTCTTTTACTTATCATGATGCAGTTAGGCAATATCTATAGTTCGTTCTCTTTTGTTACTGAGAAATATGATCATGCACTGCATAATGACATTTGTGTCAATGATAGACTGCATAAATGACAGTGATCTCATAAGATTGTAATGAAATCGAAAAACTTTTATCACCTAATTTTAGTATACTATACATTTAATCACTGTTTCAGTATGTACGCCTTCTACTTACAAAAACAGCTTTAGATAGGTCCTTCAGGAGATATTCTAGAAGAAGGCATTGTTATCATAGGAGATGACAGCTCCAATCATGTTATTGCCTCCTGAAGACCTGTCAATGAGACAAGATGTGGAGGTGGAAAACAATGATATTGATAATTCTGATCCTTGCAGGCCTAGGCCAATGTGTGTATTTCTGTCTTAGTTTTTAACAAAAAAGATTAAAATGTTTTTAAAAAAATAGTAAAAACTTATAGAATAAAGACATAAAGAAAGAACATGCTATTTGTGAAAGGAAAGACATGGGGATCAATGGAACAAATGGCAGAGTCCAGAAACAAAGGTGCAAAGGCAATTCCACAGAGAAAGGGTAGTCTTTTCAACCAATGGTGCTGGAAAAATTGGACATCTATATGCAAGAAATAACAAACAAAACAAAATGAAACAAAAAAAAACTCTTGATTCCCACTTTGCATCTTCTACAAAAATTATCTCAAAATGGGTCATAGAACTAAGTGTAATACATATTATTCTCACAGGTGCATAGTGGTAGCTCATTTAGGATTAAAATTACATTTCGTTGGCTTGGTGCCTGTAGCACAGTGGTTACAGCGCCAACCACATACACAGAGGCTGGTGAGTTCAAGGCCGGACCGGGCCAGCTTAGCAACAATGACAACTGCAACAAAAAAATAGCCAGGGGTGGCGCCGGTGGCTCAGTGAGTAGGCGCCGGCCGCACGTACCGAGGGTGGCAGGTTCAAACCCGGCCCCAGTCGAACTGCAGAAAGAAAACTAGCCGGGCGTTGTGGTGGGCGCCTGTAGTCCCAGTTACTTGAGAGGTTGAGGCAGGAGAATCGCCTACGCCCAGAAACTGGAGGTTGCTGTGAGCTGTGTGATGCCACGGCACTCTACCAAGGATAATAAAGTGAGACTCTGTCTCTATTAAAAAAAAAAAAAAATAGCGGGGCGTTGTGGCAGGCGCCTGTAGTTCCAGCTACTCGGGAGGCTGAGGCAAGAGACTCGCTTAAGCTCAGGAGTTGGAGGTTGCTGTCAGCTGTGACACCACAGCACTCTACCAAGGTGATATAATGAGACTTTGCCTCAAAAATAAAAAATAAATAAATAAAACCAAAAAATAAAAAAAATACATTTCATTAATGACTAAGATACTGAGCATTGTTTAGGTGCTTATTTGCCATCTTTGTATCTTCTTTGGTAAAGTGTCTGAACATTTTACATCTTAATATCTGATTTGTTTATTTTCATTTTGTTGAGTTTTGAGAATTCTTTACATAGTACTCAATATAAAAGTCCTTGAGCAGATGCATGTTTTGCCAAGATTTTCTCCTGATTGGTGATTTGTCTTTTCATGCTCTTCATAGCGTCTTTCACAGGGTAGAAGATTCAATTCTGATGAAGTCAAATTTATCAGCTTTTCCTTCAGGGATCAAACATTTAGTGTCACATGCAAAAGATTTTTGCCTAACAAAAGGTTAACAGAAATTTCCTTATGTGCTTTTTCTTGGAATTTTTATAGTTTCATGTATTACATTTAGTTCTATGACCCATTTTGAGATAATTTTTGTAGAAGATGCAAAGTGGGAATCAAGAGTTTTTTCTGTTTCATTTTGTTTTGTTTGTTATTTCTTGCATATAGATGTCCAATTTTTCCAGCATCGTTGGTTGTAAAGACTACTTTTTCTCTATGAAATTACCTTTGCATCTTTGTTTCTGGACTCTGCCATTTGTTCCATTGATCCCCATGTCTTTCCTTTCACAAATAGCATACTCCCTCGATCACTGTAACTTTATAGTGAATTTTGAATTCAGGATACATGAGTCCTCCTAGTTTATTATTGTAAAAGTTATCTTGGCTAGGCTAATTCCTTTGCTTCTCATTTAAATTCTAGAAATTGGCTTGTTGTGATTGAAATTACATTGAATTTATAGCTCAATTTAGGGAACATTAACATATTAAAATTATTGAGTCCATGAACATGGGATATTTCTCTATTTCTTTAGGATTTTATGTCATCAGTCTTTTGTAGTTTTTAATGTACAGATCCTATACACATTTTATTAGATTTATATTTAGTATTCCATAGGGTTATAGATGCCACTGTATTACATACGCTTTTGAAGCCCTAGGTTGTGGCTTCTTTGGCCATTCAATATCTTCAAAAACTTTTAGACTTCTATTCTCATTACTTTTGATCAGTCTCAGGAAAGAGTAATCACAGCATGGAGGAGGTAAGATCACCAAATGGAGCCAGCTTTCCACAGAGGCTCCTGTCCAGGAGAGTCAAAAAGCTTCTGCAGGCCAAGAACACAGTAAGTAAAGCAAGCAGACAGCCTTCAGAATGGGAGAAGATATTTGCAGGTTGTATCTCCAAAAAAGGTTTAATAACCTGAATCCACAGAGAACTCCAACATATTAGCAAGAAAAGAACATATGATCCCATCTCAGTGTGGGCAAAGGACTTGAAGAGAAACTTTTCTGAAGAAGACAGGTGCACGGCCCACAGACACATGAAAAAATGCTCATCATCATTAATCATCAGAGAAATTTAAAGCAAAACTACTTTGAGATATCATCTACATCCAGTAAGATTAGCCCACATCATAAAATCCCAAAACCAGATATGTTGGCGTGGATGTGGAAAAAAGGGAGCACTTCTGCACTGCAGGTGGGAATGCAAACTAATAGATTCCTTTTGGAAAGAAGTTTGGAGATCACTTAGGGATCTAAAAATAGACCTGCCGTTAGATCCTGCAATTCCTCTACTAGGTATATATCCAGAAGACCAAAAATCACTTTATAAGAAAGAAATTTGCACCAGAATGTTTATTGCAGCCCAATTTGCAATTGCCAAATCAGGGAAGAAGCCCAAGTGCCCATCGACCCATGAATGGATTAATAAATTGTGATATATGCACACCATGGAATATTATGCAGCCTTAAAGAAAGATGGAGACTTTACCTCTTTCGTGTTTACATGGGTGGAGCTGGAACATATTCTTCTTAGTAAAATATCTCAAGAATGGAAGAAAAAGTATCCAATGTACTGAGCTCTACTATGAAACCAATTTATAAACACCAACACTTCCATATGAATGCTATAATCCAAATATAGCCCAAGGTGAAGGGGATTCATCTAAAAGGGATTAAATTTTATTAATGTCTTCTTTGAGTCCCCTCACCTAATTTTAATGGCAAGATAGGAGGTGAGGATGGAAGATGGGTGGAGGGAGGGTAATTGGTGGGACCACACCTGTAGTGCATTTTACAAGGGTACATGTTAAATGTACTAAGTGTAGAATATATATGTGTTAACATAATAACTAAGAAAATGCGGTAAAGGCTATGTTAACCAGTTTCATAAAAGTATTCCAAATTGATATAAAACAAGCACATTGTACCCCATAATTGCATTAATGTACATAGCTATGATTTAATAAAATCAAACAAACAAAAAAAGATCTTCTCTAGACTTAGAAAAGATGGAAAGATCTTTTCTAGACTTAGTTTTTAATCCTACCTCTTACAGTTTATTTATTGGTCTCTTTGTTTTGCCTAATCCTTTCTATCTCAGCCTATTGGTGGATCCCCGAAAAATAGGTGTGGATGGGAAGAAAACTCCCTTCCTTTAATTTTTGCAGGACTCCATAATCAGGAAGAGAACTCTTAAATGGAGCCTCCTGAGAAATATTTGGGTTAAAAATTTTCGCTCCTTCTAGAGCTGTCTTATTGATTATCACTGTTTCCTTTCGGAACACTAAAAGTAGTTGGTTGTTTTCACCTCTTCATGTTCTTCAAATTATAGAAACCTCAATAAAATTAGATTATAAACCACAAGTATAGCATGCCTCCTTCAGCTCCTTCAGGGGATCTCAGGATTGCACAGTCAGTCTTGGAAGACCACCTAGTAGCTAACAGTAGCACAAAGTATAAGAAGCAGCAATATTAAGAATTTGTAAAACCATTTTTTCTAAGACTGCAGACTCAGTCAGCAGCATGTGGTCCAACTTTGAACATATCCTAGGTGATTGTTTTACCTTTAACAAAAGTCCACCATCTTGCTGGTATATAAAAAAAAAATCTGTCTTTGCCACCTGCTGCCTAACCATTTCCACATTTCCAAGATATTAGGAGGCAATGAATTTTCTCTGCCACATGCAGGCAGAACAATTATAACTATAATCAATATCTCCAGTGATATTAGAGAAGATATTGCAACTATGAAATAATAAGATGCCATTCATTTAGAGAATAGAAAAAGAACTCTTGTAAAGTAAAAAATATGAAGCCAGAAATGGAATACTCAAAAAGAACAAAGAGTGAAAAATGTGGAAAATAGGACAGCAAACGTAATTCAAGGACTTTCTGTATCTGAATGAACAGAAAATACAATTAGAAAACAGGTAGAGAATATATGGTTTAATTAGGGCTACTAATATACAGAATTTAAAAATTTAAAAAAACATAAATTCCAAGAAAAACACAGTGTGATGGAGGAAATTCAAAGTATAAATAGTATAAGGGTTGTATGCAAAGTATCCAACCATGTAATATGAAAAATAGATACATATATGGCTGCAGACTTTCTTGACAGCCCTCCTATACTACCTGTATCACCTGTTAATTGCATTCACATAACCTGAACACTAAACACAGTATACCTACAATAGGAAAATGAATGGATGGGAAGGGTGCATGTGTATGGAGTGTGTATAAGGGTCTATGTGAAATAGAGCAAATTATCATCTTCCATACAGAGAAGTCAATAGATCCCTAAACGTGAAATCATCGACGGAGAGCAATATAATCATTTAATTCAGAATCAATGAGCCCAGCATTAAAGATAAAGGCCTAACAGTTCAATATGGTTGCCTCTAGAAAGGAAGAAATGAGGGAACCAGGACTGCCATTTTTATAACAAGTTCTGCAGAGCCAATGAATTTTTGAAACCACATACTGAAATGTAGTGGTAACAACATATACATATAAATCTGCCAGGATTCTACATGCAAGTGTAATTCCAGATTGAACAGAAGCACTAGAACTTGGCACGCCTTCTTTTCCATGCCTGTCAATCATAGACAACTATGGAGAGCCTGATGGCCTTTTGCAATTTTTTATTAATGTCTTCTTTGAGTCCCCTCACCTAATTTTAATGGCAAGATAGAATGTTGGCAAATGAAATGAAAATGATGGATGAAAGCAGGTACAGTGATCTTCAAAGAGGAAATAATAAGCAAGGAGAACAGAAGAAACATTTCAAGGGCATTTGGACTATAGAACATTCCAACATGTAGCATTGCATGTTCAGCTAAGAAATAAAAGCAGCAGAAGGCACATCAGTTTGGTTTGTGTAACTATCAGAGACTGAATGACTGTTTCTAAACACAGTTTCTGGGTTAGCACCACAATGATCCGAAAAAAGGGTTGTCATAGGCTATGAACCTCTTCATATGTGTACTTATTTTGTGCAAAAGAATCCTATAGTCCTAACCAAATGTGAAGATAGCTACAACCATCGGTTAATTCACATTGCGTTTGATGGTTTAATACTATGGTTTAATACAAAGTGGTTTAATACTATGTTTGACACTAAGAAAAGCAAAACCTCCTCAATTGCTTTCAGGTGCACCATTCACCTACTCTCCTCCAATCCAGCCTCTGGAGTTGCACAGGATTTAAAAAATATTAAATAAAATGATAATTTTAGTTACCCAGTAGGTGAAGATGCTTAAATATTTGATAGAGATGAAAAAACAGACCTGGGAAAGTTGTGTGAATTTGACCAAAACTTAAAGTGGTAGTGCTTTTAAAAATACCAAATACATTTTAAGATTGGTGTGATAACAGGAATAATAATCAGGGAATATATGAGAATGATATGGTCACACTGAAAATGGCAAGAGTTGGAGATTATGTTGACATATAGAGTTGTTTGTGTCAAATAATTTTTTTTTAAATTAAATCATAGCTGTATACATTCATGCATTTATGGGATACAATGTGCTGGTTTTATATCAATTTGGAATGCTTACATCAAACTGGTTAACATAGCCTTCACGGCACATTCTTAATTATTGTGTTAAGACATTTATACTTTACATTTAATAGATTTGACATGTACCCTTGTGAAATGCACCATAGGTGTGGTCCCACCAATTACCCCCCCACCCATCCTCCACCCTCCCCTCCCCTCTGCCTCCTCTTCCCTGCTTCATCTTGGGCTGTAGTTATGTTATATCCTTCATATGGAAGTGTGGGTGATTAAATATTGGTTTCATAGTAGAACTGAGTACATTAGATATTTTTTATTCTTGGTATACTTTACTAAGAATATGTTCCAGCTCTATCCATGTAAACATAAAAAAGGTAAAGTCTCCATCTTTTTTAAGGTTGCATAATATTCCATGGTGTACATATACCACAATTTATTAATCCATTCATGGGTCAATGGGCACTTGGGCTTCTTCCATGACTTAGCAATCATGAATTGTGCTGCAATAAACATTCTGGTGCAACTATCTTTGTTATAAAGTGATTTTTGTTTTTCTGGATATATACCTGGTAGAGGAATTGCAGGATCGAATGGCTGGTTTATTTTTAGATCCCTAAGTGATCTCTGAACTTCTTTCCAAAAGGAACATTATTAGTTTGCATTTCCACCTGCAGTGCACAAGTGTTCCCTTTTTTCCACATCCATGCCAACATCTATGGCTTTGGGATTTTATGATGTGGGCTACTCTTACTGGAGTTAGGTAATATCTTAAGGTGGTTTTGCTTTACATTTCTCTGATAATTAAAGATGATGAACATTTTTTCATGTGTCTGTAGGCCATGCGCCTGTCTTCTTCAGAGAAACTTCTATTCAAATCTCTTGCCCACAATGAAATGGGATCACTTGTTCTTTTCTTTAAATAAGTTTGAGTTCTCTGTAGATTCTGGTTATCAAACCTTTGTCAGAGACATAACCTGCAAATATCCTCTCCCATTCTGAAGGCTGACTGCATCAAACTATTCAAACATTCTGCTTAAGGGATGACAGCTACAGTAGTCCTCACTTATCCATAGGGGATATTTTCTGAGCCCCACAGTGAGTGCCTAAGATTGAGGATAGTATTGAACCCTATGTACATTATGTTTTTTCCTGTACATACATACCTGTTATAAAGTTTAAATTATAAATTGAGATCAACAAAAATAACTAATAATGACAAAAAACAGTTATAACAATATGCTAGCATCACTACTCTTGCACTTTGGGGCCATTATTAAGTCAAGTAAGGATTACGCAAACATAGCATGTTCCTCTGATCACTGAGATAGGAACTAAGCCACTAGCAGATGGGGAGCATAAACAACCTGGATGTATTGGACAAAGGCACAATTCACAACCCAGGAGGGGTGGGGTGGAATGGCACAAGATTTCAACATGCTAATCAGAATGGTGTGAAATTTAAAACTTATGAACAATTTATTTCTGGAATTTTCTAATTAATGTTTTCTGATCATGGTTGATCATGGGTAACTAAAACTGCAGGAAGAGAAACTGAATAAGGGGGGACTAATGTATACAAAATCACGTGTCTAAAAGATAAAAAATGGAGTTCTATAGAGTCTCATGTTCAGTGAGTTCTATTTTCTGTAAAAATGTTTAAGTTCGTAAGAACTCCATGAAATCCATTCATGCCAAACACCTAGGAACTAACTTTGATTCACCCCTGTCAACACCTCACACTCTAAATTCTTCTCCATGTTCTATACCTTCCAAATACATCCTAAGTTTGTCCACTTATCTCTACCTCCACTACTATCATCATCTAATCCATCTTTATCTGGAACATTCACATATTGGTCTTCCAGATTCCACCTTCAGCCATCTACAATCCAAGTATCAGCCGGAATGCCCTTTTATTTATTTGTATTGTTGGGGATTCATTGAAGTTACAAAGATCCAGGTTACACTAATTGCATTTGTTGAGCAAAGTCCATCTTATAAATGTGTTCCTTCCCTAAGAGGTGTGCTAAACACCGTGACCCCCCTACTTCCCTCCCTCCTTCCCTCTCTCCATGCCCCCATTCCCCCACCTCCCACCAAGTAACTAGGTTATTAATTGTCCTCATATAAAAATTGAGTATATTGGATTTTTGCTTCTCCATTCTTGTGATGCTTTACTAAGAACATGTTCTAACTCCATCTAAGTTAGTACAAAAGATGTAAAGTCTCCACATTTTTTAGTGGCTGAATAATATTCCATGGTATACATATACCACAGCTTGTTAATCCATTCCTGGCAGAATGCCCTTTTAGAACATAAACCAGATCATTTCATTCTCCAGCTAAAACCTCTCCAATGGCTGCCCATTGCACCTAGAATAAATTTCAGACTCTTCCGCTTGACCCATAAACACCTCATTGATGAGGTCTCTGGTTCTCTGATCCCACTGTGCTCAGTACACTGGCCTTCTTTCTGTTCCTCCAGCAATTGAAGCTTACACCTGCTTTTATGCATTTGGACTTTCTGCCTAAAATTCTTCATCTGATCTTTACATAACTAGTTCCTTCTTGGCATTTGGATCTCAGAACAAAGTTCTCTCCTTTAAGAGAGACCTTCTCTGAACACTTAGTACTGTTCATTTCTCCATCCTATCACTCATCTCCATGTTCTTCACAGCACTTGTCATGACCTGATATTTTCTAATGTTTATGTATTTGGCTACCACCTACTATTAATAGAATATAAATGCCATAAGAGTGAAGACCTTGTCTTTCTCATTCATTGCTACATCTGCAGTATCTAGAATACTATCTGGAACATATCTGATTTATAATAGGTAATTTTGAATAAATGAAAGAAAAAGGGTATGAAAACAAATTTGTAGTTTAATATTTTAAGATGCTCAATTGTTAATATTTTTGCTGAAAAAAAATATTTTTGCTGAGAGGACACAGTAAAGCTTTCTCTTAGCAAATGGTTCATAGTAAGGACAATCTGAATATATAGAAACCAGAGGGTACATTCCTGTCCTCTTTATACCCGTCTCAGAAATCTTAGAAACCACCTGGCCCTAATGTCTCATCTTTCAAGAGTAAATTAGGATTGAATGACCTATTTAAGATCACAAGGCTAGTATGTGGCAGAAATGGGACTAGAACTCACTTCTCCTGCATTCTAGTACAGTGTTCTTTGTAGATCTCTCCTAATATTATTAAAGATCAATATTGTGGACATTATGAAATGCTGATTCTATAATTGCATAATAAAGTTTAAAGGGCAGGTCAACTAGTTAGTGAGGAGACATGAGGGATTGAAGGAATAAGTTTCACTTTCTAGTATGTGGTATGCTATGGGTGAGTACTTGAAATTGTAAAACAAAGATAAATCACACATGTATAATCCTCATGAAATAGTGATACTTAACCAAAGCTGAATGGAAACATCTAAAAGTTAAAGATGTATTGCAATACAGTTGAAAAAAGCAATTTGTATCATTACAAAATGAGATAGATGATGATTAAATTTTAACATATTAGACTTCCAATTCACAGAAAGATTGTGTACAGTAAATCAGTTTCTACTTCCGGTAATAGGAATGTAAAGAAATATTTCTCAAATATTGTATCATGCTTTTATTTTAGGCATAAGGCCATAGTCTTTGTAAATTGAGTATTTTTTTGAGTAGGATCAGAATACCAAATAATCAACTTAACCTGCATATCTGTAGAATGAATAATATTTTAAAAGATTTCCAACACATTATGCTTTCAATTTTATATTTCAGTAATTTTAATTATACCTAGTAAAAACACTAAAATTTACAATTAATGCTTATAACTGCCTCCAGATCATACACTTTACAAAAGAAGAGATGGTGATCCTTATATCCTCCAGCACATTCTTTTGGGTGTAAAGTGGATAATAAGACTGAGATGAAGGAGTCACAAGCTATCATAATGTGACATGCATGCATTTGCAAATCAAGCAAAAGTATTAGGTGACTAACACAGAGCTAGGCCATGCAGGGAGCATGAAAGCAAGACAATAGATTATCCCTATCCTCAAAAAGTTTACACTATTGCTGGTTAGAAAAAAATTTACATGAAAACCACAATTACATTGTACACACAAATACACGGAGTAAAATCATTGAAAATGAATAAGCTTTAAGAGAAAAGTAACTCTTCCCTGAAAAATACCAACTTTTACAACTGGGTATTTTGA
This sequence comes from Arctocebus calabarensis, assembly GCA_963573935.1. NCBI lineage: Eukaryota > Metazoa > Chordata > Mammalia > Primates > Lorisidae > Arctocebus > Arctocebus calabarensis. Next base: position 11,405 of record CAUYON010092902.1, read on the forward strand.
GTAGGGTTTCTCAGCTTACACAGCTCACTTTTTGGAGTGCTCTCAGCTTTGATTCTACAACACCTCCAAAATTCCAGAGAAGTGCTGAACCATGTGACAAAAGTCTTCAGGTGGACCTCAAAGCACTCTTCCAAGAAGTCTTTTTAAGCTAGGCAAAACATTTTGTTTGGTTAGGTTTTTTTTAAAAAAAATTTTTTTTAATTTTTCTTTTTTTTTAGGTTTTTATTTTTTAATACTGAAAAGCACCAATTTTATTTTCCAAGGGATACTTCCTTTCAAAAGCATATGTTAATATTTCTTAAACACTGTATTTAAATGTTAACCATTATTGCTTTCTGAATGCCAACTTGCAAAATAATGAATGATTTATACTTGGCTCTTGATTCTGAATCAATGTGAAGTATTGATACGTTTCCCTTTTTGAACCAGATTTTCCATTAAAGTATCTTTCGTTTGGTTGTAAAATATATCATAAGTACCGAAAAAAATGTATAAAATACATATATTCATTTTAATGTAACTACTAACTAAATGCCTGTGTGACTGTCATTCAGGGTAAGAAATATGATCTTAGGTATTGTTAATGCATTGTCACAGAAGGGAGCAGTGCTCTATACAAGAGTCTGAATTTTTGTTCCCTGATCAAAAATGAAAGTTTTCCTGGCTTGCTTCTCTTTAGACTCCTTAGTCTCACATTTGGAAAAGGTCTTGAAATAAGCACTAGCATTTCACTTCCTAACTTCTGAACTCAAATTATATTCTTTATATAAGAGTTCATGATCCTCCCTCATGATGACTTTATGGGGAACAGAGAATATATAATTAATGAAGAATGAAATATTTTAAACCAGTGCTGCTGATGCTTTTACAATTAGGATTTATTGTTATGTAGTGTTGCCTTCTTAAATCAGCCTCATGTGTAAAATTTTGACAAGAAGGAATGATTAACAAGCCTAAACAAAATGTGGTAGCTAACATGACTCTCCATTGCATGCATTGAACCATTGATACTTCACTGTCTGCAAAAAGTAACACGTTGTCTTTTAGGCTCATCATCTCATGTAGTATTTTGCATTTAGGTCAAATCCTTCATTGAACAAGTAGTTTCTGAGTATTAAACACCAAGAAGGGGTGAACAAAAGTAGAAAAATATAATCCCTGCCCTGAGGAAGGCTTACAAAATACTCCGGAAGATGAAGCATTTACTCAGAGGGTAACTGAAAAGTACTTACAATTCATAAACCATCTTCTGATAATAAAGTCCAGACTCAATACAGAAGCTCTGAAAACTTCAAATGATTACATTTCAAAAGCAGCTTATAAGATGATTGTTTCAAAGTTAGAACACACTTTACCAACAAGAACATTATAAATAAATGCTGACTTGCATTTATAGATTTGCCAAAGGAACCCATTGAATTCACAATACAGTATGTAAAAATTCTGTCTGTATGTTTGCTATGAAAATACAGTAGAAGGCAAAAGTGTTTAATACAATCAGACAAAAATTGGAAAATAAAAATGATTTTTTTTTTGAGACAGAGTCTTACTTTGTCACCCTGAGTACAGCATGTGGCATCATAGCTCACAGCAACCTCAGTCTCTTGGGCTCAAACAGTTTTCTTGCCTCAGTATCCTGAGTAGTTGTGACTACAGGTGTCCACCACAACACCAGGCTTATTTTTATTTATTTATTTATTTTTTTAGAGAAAGGGTCTCGCTCTTGCTCTTACTGGTCTTGAACTTCTGAGTTCAGGAAATCCACTTCAGCCTCCCAGAGTACTAGGATTACAGGAGTGAGCCACCATACATGGCCTAAAAATGACTATTAGACTTATAAAATATATTGACATATTTTGGATACTGAAGCTTGAGAAAGAGCCTCTTTAATTAAAGCAGATAAATGAAGATGTCTGTGGAGATTATTCTGAAGGGGCTCTATTTCAAGAGCACTTGTGACCTTTGAAGTACCTCTATTTTAACCCCAAATCATATTTTTTTATTTTCATTCACTTGTCCAACAGGTATTTATTGAGGATCTCTACTGTGTGTCAGGCACTGCTCTAGGCATTGGGAATAGGTAAGCATGCATGGAGAATATACGGGAAAAAGGAAACATATTCTACTGGAGGAATGGGAGAGTAAAGAAACAATGGTGAGAAGAACTGACAAGTGTTTTTTCTTGAAGGAGCTTTGTCATTACCATTACTCTATGTCCAGTATCTATCACCCTACATGACCAGAGTTGAAATTTCTCTTTGTCACCAAATGGAACTAAAGAAGGGAGGGGAATATCTAAGAGTACAGATATTTCCTAAGGTTTCTGACGATAGCCACAAGATGGTAAAGGAATACATGTGAGAAAAAGATTAGTTTGCCTATGATAGAAAAAAAAATAACGAGCATAATTCCTTTGAAGGGGAAGAGAAGTTAGGTCAGACAGAAGTCACCAAGCCTTGCCACCAGTCACGCATGAAGAACCTGGGCACTTTACATGTGATTTGGAGAAGAAGGTAATCTGCAGTGGCCTTTTAGACCTGTCTTGAACATTTTTTTTCTCCTCTTTTCCTTTTCCCTCCCTTCTCTCTGGTTCCCACCCTTCTTCCTGGCTCCCACCCTTCTCATTCTCCCTCCCTCTCTCCCTCCCTCCCTTCCCCAAACTTCTATTTGTGATTGCCAGGCATTATACCAAGCATTAGAGATACTAACATGAATATGACATAATCTGGGTCCTCAAGGAGTATATAGTTTAGAACAGAGTTCCCAACTCAGGAATTAATTATATCCAGGCATGGTAATTTTAACTATTTAACAACCTGTGTGGCACAAGCCAATCAATCAGAATGTATGCCAGTTAACATTCAAGTGTGGGGTCCAGAAGTCCCCTGCTATGCCAGTAGTTAATAGCAGAGAAGTAGAAGGTCCTGAGGGAGGAGCTGGAGTATCCAGGACAAGTGGGTGGACAAGAAAACCTAGGGTGTGCGGTTTTAGATCAGTAACTATTTACCAAGTTGCAGAAAGGTATTTATTATTTAAACAATGACTATCATTTAACAATGATATGACTGTATCATTGGATATCCACTCAATCCTTAGCTCTACCTACATCCAATGCTTAAAAAGATTAGGCAATGGGACTTTGTGAGCAAGGGAAGTTTTCCTGAGTGAGTCTTGATCTTAGTCTTGAGAGAAATAATTGGCATCAGTTGATGAAGAAAAAGGAAACCATCTAAGATGGAAATGGATAAATCATATACAGAATGCCATATAGAAACCAACCTAAGTGGAGTTGTGGGTAGCAAGAACATATTATAATACAATTGGAGGTAAATTTAGAAAAATGGGTTTTATGCATCAAGGGAATGAAAAAGGTATTGATTGGTTGTGGTGTTAAGTTGGGGAAAAAACTTACATACTATGGTTAGGAGCTTAGTTCTAATATTGCAGGAAAAGAGGGAGGGGCCCTCTGTATATTCTTGAGTATGGAAAGGTATGTTGAAAGTGACATATGAAGGCAAATAATCTGCTGACTATATTAAGAAGAGACTAAAGAAGTCAGAAGTCAGCTTAAGAAGTTACTTCAGCAATCTTGGCAGAGTTAATTATGACCAGGATAGTGACTATGAAAGCAAAAGGAAGGGTTCAGTCTAACAGATAGATATTGCAAGACCAGGTAAGGAGTGGAGAGCAGGAATCAACAATAAAAATAATATATATTATCCTAAATTTAATAACTTCTTTTTTCTAAATATCCAAAGGAAAATGCAAGTCTATAATACTAATTCTTTTAAAATAGTAAATTTAACTATGTAATGATCCTATTTAATTTACAAAATAAAGATCCTAACTTTTGAAGACAAGGTAGTATGAACTGATAATCTTTTGACACTAAGAACAATGCTGCTTCATGACATTAACAAGGAACAGCATTAAGCTAAATTTGCTATTGTTCCTTTATATCAGCATAGAGACTATATATGCCATCAAATCATTGACATTTACCTGAAACCTACCAGATTTCATTGTTCTGATGTTTGGCTTACTTCCTAAAAATCATTTCCAAATGAAACTTTTATCTTTTGAGGATGGGAAGAAATGCTTGATTTTTAACTAAGTTAATTTTCAGTTGATTCTAAAGACAAGGAGGCTTTAGGAGCCTAATTAAACCACGAATTTGCTCTAATTACTTTAGCGGCAGACTGCTAGAAAACAAAAGCAGCAAACAGACCTATTCTGTGTGCAGCAGTCAGGCATTTGATGGTTGTTTTCTCCAGCAGAGGTTTTGAGTAGCACAGAAGTGTAAAAGCAGAGAAGCAAAGCCATCACCTACAAACAGTGGCTTGCAGCCACAAATCACAGGGCAGTACTTAATCCTGCATAGTGCAGAAAGCATCTTTCTTTGTACATGATTTTATTTATGTCAAAACACAGAGAAAGCAGTCATTATCACTAACATTTTTTAAAACCAAGGTTAGCACCACATTTTTTATCAACATAATTGGAAGTTATCTCACAAAAAATTATAGCATTAATACTCAGGGAATAATTTATACATTGGGTAAGAATAATAATTTTTTTATGTAAGTGACTTTTCCTATTAGGATTTATTCTCACAAATAACGTCATTCATATTTGAAGCAACAGTTTAATTTTTAAGCTAAGAAAATCCACACTTCAAGGATCCATTTTGATTTTAGTACAAGTTGACTTTGGAATACTGATGATCATGTAAGTAAAGACAGAAGCAGGTGAGTTTTTATTATCACTGACTAGTCAATCAGTCAAACAATTGCTTTTTTAAAATGAGATTCACATAAAATTACTTATAAAGGCAAACCACATTAAAAGTATATTACTTTATTAGATGGAATCTATCTTAAAGGTTCTGTGGCTCTTTATTCATTTACCTTAGCTTATGTAAAATACCAGCTGCAGCGCTTGCATTTTTTTCCCTCAGCTAAACTGGCAAACTAAATATTATAGGTTTTACTATTTCTTATCCGTTGTTTTAAAAATTTGTGTTTCTTCTTCTTGGTTCAGAGTCCAAACTTTAGAGATGCTACAACTGAATATGAAAAGCTACTTTAGCTTTCTAGGGTAACTTGGTCCTAAAAATAACAAAAAATTATGAGACAGGAATCTATAACCAAAGATGAGTAGAGCATTAAAGCAACCACCTGCTGAATCCAGGCTAAATACAAAGTCTCTACTTTTTGTCTATACCATCTAGGTGTCCGTTTTATTGTGTCTATGGGGATCTGACCTAAACTATTAATAAATGGCTATTCAATATCATTAAGTTGTCCAAGAAGAAAATTTAGATATATATCAGACAAGCTGCAGCATCTGGTACAATTCAGTAAAAATGATCTCTTCCAGAGAGCTTCAGTGCTGAAACAACTTTAGAAATGAGGAGGTCTGGTTGACCTATAGGAAGAAGAAAATAATGTTCTAGTCTGATAGTCTTCCTGTTTACAAGTATTCATATTTGCCAGATTCTCTCCCATTATAGTAAACATACAAGGTAAAATGAGACACCTCACTCTATCTCTATTTCCACTTTGCTGGAGCCAAATAATATACCTTGGGTACAAGATGATCGGCACTGTTAATCTTTCACTGTAATTGTTTACAAATTATTTTCACACTCTTTTTAACACATTGGTTAGTTATAGATGTTTCCCCCTAGAATAGAAAATAATAATGTTTTGTTTAAGAGTAATACATATATTTAACTTACTTAGTTTCTTATAGTTTGTTGATATGAAAATAAACTTATTTATATGGTTTCTTATAGTTTGTTGATATGAAAATAAACTTAGTTTTTCCTCATCTTAAATATATGAGATCTTTCAAAAGGTTAGAAATGACCATGGTGACATTTGTGTTTATCAACAGCTCCCTTTTAAATTGCATTACAAGGTGAATTGTGCCAAACTTACACATCTTTCAAAATAGAAGAGAATTAGGTTTAAGTGCTATGTTTTATATCAATAGACTGGGAAATAAACTTGTGACAAATATGAAAAAGTTTTAACATATTTATTATGTAAACAAATCACACATAAAAAATACTGAGAATCCAATAGATAAGGCAAAAGACATGGACACTTTACAGAAGATAATACATTGTCAGTAAACAAACATAAATGTTTTATCTCACTAGTAAACAAAATGCAAATTAAAAGAACAGAATACCATTTCACCCATCTTATCAGTGATTTTTTAAAAATAAGAAATGTCCAGTGCTGGCAATCGGTGTAGTGACAAGGTAAACTGATAAAAGTTTTTAAAAATTATGTATCAAATATTTATACCTTTTAGCCCACTAATTCCAATTCTGTTTCCACCCAAAGAATTACTTTAAACATAAAAAGCTAAGCTGTGGGTACAAGATTTCATTGCAGCATTATTTACAATGTCAAAGAATTGAAAACAATCTAAATACCCCAAAGCATAGGGCTCATTAAGTATATTAATATACATTAGTTGTGTAGAATATTATTATGCATTTTAAATTATGTGTGGGCTGATTCATAATATGAGGAAATGTTACCATGTAAGCCTAAGTAAAAAGAACAAGATGCAAAATTATATATTACATATAAATATTGTAAGCCTCCCGGATTTTTAAAATCTCTTCAGTATTTTCTAAATTTCATTTCATATACATTTTAATGGTTTCAATGTATTTTAAAACATCATGTTATTATATGCACTTTGTTTTCACATATCTAATGCAAAACCTTGTTCTTTATAATGCATACCATAAAAGTCCCAAATGAGAATATTCATTATCGTTTCGGTGGTAAGTGTAGTGAATCTTGTACATATGTGCTCACACAGCTGAAACAAGTACATCTGAAACACGTAGGTAGCAGTCCGAGTCAGGGCTCTTGCAGCATCCAAACTCATTCTGCTTCCATCTCCTTTCAGAAACCACACATGGATAATGCTGGGCTTATAACCATTTTCAGCTAAGGGAATGTTAATGACTGTAATATTTTAGAGGCAACCAAACCAGTTTTCCCCCAGAGTATTAAAAGGAGCCAATTATTCAAATACATTTATTCTGTTTCTAGCAAAAATCAAATTCCTAAAAGGGCAAAGATGGGGTCAATTTTTATGATATATTCACTGCCTAGTCTACAGATAAATTTTATAAATCACACCATTTGCGGTATCAATACTAAGGCAAGAATGAACTGGAATTTCATTCATTCAGACAAAAATACCATATGTCTCCCTTTTCCCTTCTCCAAAATCCTTCTTTGCAAATGTGGTCACTTCGTTGACACCTCAGGATCATCTCCACCCTCAAGAATCTGAAATCCTATTCAAAGATAAACTGGGAGGGATAGGGAAAGAGAGGGAAGAGAGAGATAGGAAGAGAGAGAGAGGGTGAAAGAAAGGGATAGAGAAAGTGTGTGAGAGGGAGAGAGGAAAGGATAGAGGAAGGGAGAGATGGAGAGAGAGAGAGAGGGAGCAAGAAAGAGAGAGAGAGGGAAAGAGGAGAGAGGGAGAGGGGGAAAGTGGAGAAGGGGAGAGAGGGAAAAGGGACAGAGGGAAGAGGGGGAAGAGGGGGAAGAGGAGGAAGAGGAGGGAGAGGGGGGACAGG
>CAUYON010092904.1:0-35875 GCA_963573935.1 Arctocebus calabarensis
AAATCATAATCTCAAGAAACTAGGGGAGAGGATGGGTGGAGGGAGGGTGATTGGTGGGGTCACACTTACGGTGCATCTTAGAAGGGTACAAGTGCAAATTACTAAATGTAGAATATAAATGTCTTCATATAGTGATTAAAACGCCCTGAAGGCTATGTTAAATAGTTCAATGAAAATATTTCAGATTGTATATAAAGTCAGCACATTGTGCCCCATGATTGCACCAATGCACACAATTATGATTTAATAGAAATTTAAAAAAAAGTTAAAATATAAGAAAAATTTTAAAATATAAGATGTCTTTCTGACTTCCAGTCCTAATAATCAAAGATTTTATAAACTATAAGTTTGTATATACATTTGCTTTATTTTATGCTTTCTTACATATATCTATATCCATAAGTATATATACATACATATATACATAAGTATTCTATGTATGTATTTAAGTATATACATACATATTTTACACATTCTTATATATATATATAAATTATATACTAATAGTATGTATAACTGTCTTGTTTTCTGCCTAAAACTATTTTTGAGAATTTTCCAGATAGTAATATTGGACTATCTCTTGGCAAACATGTATGAATATTTATGCAAATAAATCCTTACAACTGCAATCATGGGGTCAAATATGTTGTACACATATTACATTTTGGTAGATAAAGTTAAACTGATTACCACCAATGAATATGAATTATTTTACATTTTATTGAATAATGCTCTGAGTATTATTGTTATTCTACATCTTTGAGAGCCTTGAAAGTCAGAGACCCTGGATGACCTGAATAAAGTGAACATTGATCCTTTCATGAAACCCTTGCAGAATGATAATGAGATTAAGCTTTGAAATCTAAGTGACAAAGTTTTTGACCAAAAAGCTCATATCCACTTCATATAATATATAACAAATATTGGGGACCTTGCTATCTTCAAAAGGCAACATTTTCAGGGGATATAAATGAATTCAAAACATTTTGAAAAAAAATTACAATGTTAAGTGGCTTCTGAGAGAAATTGGGTTCTATCTAATCGTTTAAGGATGGATTCTGGAAAGATGATTATGATATCCCTAATGTGTCTTTCCATAGGTCCGTACAGTGAACTGAATATTCTCCTACATGCCTAACTCATTCTTTAGATCTTTGGCATACTTTGGCTTTTAGATCTTTGACTCATTAATTGTGTAATTGATCAGGGCAATGGCTGCATTTAAAGTGATTTTAGTTTTTAAAGAAATGAAAAAAAATAAAAACATGACACTAAAATTCACACTGTTGGCATGATTGGCAAATGGAAAACATCTTTAAAACTAATCCTTTGCTGACTTTTTTATTGCCTAATCCCTTATTTTTGTTTGGTTTTTCCAAAACAAATATAATGGTTCTGGGACTGAGAAATTCATCATAGCTTATGATTCACTAGAGATTACTCTCTTCCAAATTCTTCCTTAAGACACACAAATCCCTTTTGCTTCAGTGTGGACTTCTTATGGGGGGGGGCAGCAATTAGGTTGATCTGTTGCAATAAACAATATCTACTCAGTCCCAGCTCCTTGAGTCCTCCTTGCTGTCCAAAAGGGGATAACTGAGTCTTCAAAAGTATAGCCAATAATAATTTCAGGGCCAAAATACATTTTGGGGGACTTGAAGGCTAACACTGCTAAATAGACAGAAGGCATTTCTCCACAGCATGATCTTTAAGGCCAATGAAGGCAATAAATAATAGAAGGAACACATCACATGTGCTTAAAATGCAGGTGGCCTCCCAAATAGGTGTTTTGCTCCTGTGGTGAGCATAGTACTCAGTACAAGCTACTTTTCTTCTGGCTTAATAGTCTGGGGCTCAAGTACAGAGTATGGTAACTTTTCCATTCTACAGACTAGGCAAATATAAGAGGGAGAAAGAGTACGTTCTTTTTGTTCCACTTTAATAAGCCAATTTAAAATCTTGGTAGTTTTAGGAAGAAGGAGACACAGCAATATGTTTCGTGTTGCACAAAATTCCATATAGATTTTGTATTCCAGAAACTGCTATGCTGAAATAACTTAATCAGAGTGGGTCTAAGAGAACAGGAAATAACGCATTAGAAAATGTATATTTCTCAGTAGAGTTAGGTGATATGCGATTGTGGCTTTGATTTGATTTTTCCCTGATGATTAGAAATGTTGAGTATTTTTTTCATGTGTTTCTTGGTCATTAGTATATCTTCATTTGAAAATTTCTGTTTGTATCTTTTGCCCACTTTGTAACAGTGCTTGATTTCTTTCTTACTGATTTGCTTGAATTCTTTGTAGATTCTGGTTATCAGCCCTTTATAGAAAAGAAAAAAGAAAAAATGTATATGTATTTCTTTGTATAGAATCCACTTTTTATAAATGATTCATTGAAGAATTGTTCAATGTGGCCAGTATCGCATATAGCTCAAGACTTGTATTATTCATTATCTTTTCAGGAAACTGATAAATGTTCATGAAAGCCTGTAATTCAAACAACTTGGGCATCATGCAAGGAGCTATGTATTTTGCTTCTAGATATATGCAAAATTGTATGCATATGTGATATCTCCTGTAAAATATGCCAGTTACCAAAAGCAAGAAATTCTTGCTCTGTCTTTACTCCTAAATTTATCCACAGTCACTACCACAGTGGTTCTGAACCTTCCTAATGCTGCGACTCTTTAATACAATTCCTCATGTTGTGGTGACCCCCAACTATAAAATTATTTCTGTTGCTACTTTATAACTGTAATTTTGGTACTGTTATGAATCATAAAGTAAATATCTGATATGCAGGATGTATTTAGGCGACCCCTGTGAAACGGTTGTTCGACCCCCAAAGGGGTTGCAAACCACAGGTTGAGAACTGCTCCTAGCACATAATAATTGTTCAACATATATTAACCAAATGTCATAAAATTTAGCATATTATATTTTCCTAATCTGGAAAAAAATAATTATTTTTATTTTTGGAAAAATAAAGGCCTCTATCAAAAATGTACAGATTCAGCAATGCAGAAAAAGAATAAGGACAATCAATCGATCCAATAGATATAGTTGATATCTATGGACTACTTCATTCAACAGCCACAGAACACATCCCCTTCTCAAGTTCACTTGGGACTTTCACCAAGTTAGACCAAATTTAGAGCCATAAAACACGTCTTAACAGATCTGAAAGAACAAACATTATACAAGTCTACTTTCAGACTTTAGTAGATTTAAAGTAGAAATCAGTGGCAGAAATATAGCTGGAAAATCCCCCAAATACTTGGGGAATAAACAACAGAGTTCTAAGTAACAAATGAATTAAAGAAGAAGCCTCTACATAAGTTAAAAATATTTTGAACTAAATGAAAATTAAAATGCAACTTATCTTAAACAGCAAAAATAGTGCTCACAACAGTGTTTTTCAACCTTTTTTTGTCTCATGGCACACCTGGACCTATTGTTAAACTTCCATACCACACTTACTTTGTTGATCCAAAAGAAGAATAAAATGTGCAAAATGCAAGGGTATATTTCAAAACAATTAAGAGTAAATTTTAAGGGCTGAGTACAGCAACTCATGCCTGTAATTCCAGCACTGGGGAGGCCAAGGTGGGTGGATTGCCTGAGCTCACAGATTCGAGACCAGCCTGAACCAGAGTGAGATCTCATCTCTAATAATGGCCGGGCATTGTGCTGGGTACCTGTAGTATCAGCTACTTGGGAGGATGAGGCAAGAGACTCACTTAAGCCCAGGAGTTTGAGGTTGCTGTGAGCTATGGAGCCATGGCACTCTACCAAAGGTGACAAAGTAAGACTGTCTCAAAAAAACAAAAGTAAATTTTAAATGTCTTACCACAAAAAATAAGTAAGTGAGGTGAATGGATATGTGATCAGTTTGATTTAAGCATTCCACGTTGTATGTCAAATCATCATATTGCACCCCATAGATTTATACAGTTATAATTTCAATTAAAAATTAAATTAAAGAGTATAAAAAGAATATATTTACTGTGCTTTGAACTTCTTTCAAAAATAATTGAATTAATGATTTTTAAAAATGTTCACATCACAAGTGAGATTGTCTTACCGTACACTGGTGTGCCTCAGGACACCAGTTGAAAATCACTTGTGTACAGGGAAATTCATGGCTCTTTTAACATATACTAGAAAAGAAGAGACATCTAAAACTAGTAATGTTAGCTTCCATCTCAGAAAACTATCAAAAGAAAAGCAATCTAGATCCAGAATAAGAACAAAATTAGCAACAAAAATTAGAGCAGGAAATGAATTGAGATGATCAATAAAACGAAGAGCAGATGCTTAGCAAAGATACATGAAACTGATAAGACTCTTGCCAAGCTTGCTGAGAAAAAGAGCTGTTCATTACTAATATCATGTAAGAAAGAGGGAGCATCACCACAGAGCCCATGGACGTTAAAAAGACAATAAAGGAATGTTGTGAACAACTTCATACCCACAGATTTGATGACTAGATAAAATGGACCAATTCCTTAAAAGATACAGTCTGTCAGAATTCACACAAGAATAAACAATGTGTTAAGGCTTATGCCTATGATATTAAAGAAATTAAATCAATAATTAATGACCTTCCAAAACAGAAAGCACCAGAATTGGATGGGTTCACTGGTGAATAACATGTATTTAGTGAAGAAGTTATGGCATTGTTCAACAGTATTTTTCAGAAGATAGAAACAGAGAGAATACACCTTAACTCAATGCACATGGCTGGCAATATTGTAATTGAAGACTGCTTCCTGAACCTGAATTGTATCATACCTGTAGAAAAATAACTTTGTTTTGTTGGGGCACAGCTTCCTCCAGATAAAAAGGAAACATAAAAGCATTACTCCTCCTGCCATCTGGTGTCCTTTTCTGCTTCATCTTTCAGCAGATACCTGTGATCAAGACTCTGAGACCTAGCCAAAGATGGAAATGACCTTGATCTGATAGGTCATTTAAGAGATCCACCTTAAAGATACAAAAAAGTCTGAAGATGTACTCTATCACGACTTAGCTGCTGTCAGCAGAGACGGAGTTGTTCAGGAATACCTGCCATCCTGAGCTCTGTACCCTGTTTCTCTTATCTGGCCCCCTCCATTTCCGACCCCTGCTGCATAAACACTAATCTGTTCTGCCTAACTTCGTTATGCAGAGAACCTAATATTGGTTCTTGCATGCTGCTCTGCTAGAATCTTTTATTTAACTCAATACTACTTTTTTATTTGTTTGTTTGTTTAGCAGGCCCAGGCCAGGTTTGAACCCACCACTCCGTCTGCATGGGGACAGCACTCTCACCACTAAATTTCAGGCGCCCTACTCGGGCAGCTCACTACCCCAGTAGGGCGCCTGAAATTCTGACCAGGCTCGCCCTTCCCCACACATAGCCTGGTCCAGTTTTGATTCAATAGGTCATGCTGGCTCCTGTTTACCCAATCTTTGTTTGTTGAGAACCAGGGAGATGGTAGGAAGGAGGGAATTCTATACCAGACTACAAGTGAAGTAAGTCAAAGCTTTCAATGCTCCTGCTAAATCTTCCAGGCTGGGTCACAGCCAACCATTCCCTCCAAAACTGTGGCTGCAAACTGGCGGCTCGTGGATTAAATCCAGCCAAAGGAGTTTGTTGTTGGTGGTGTTTTTTGTCATTGCAGTGTTTGATAGGTATTTAGTTAGTTATTTTAATATTGTTGAATTTGAATATTTTTACATGAAACATACACTTTCCAACATATTTGTCATTTGTGAATTCCTTGCCTTTTGACATTTCAGTTTGTACATCACGTATAGCATTTTTAAAAAGGAAAGAATGAAAGTGCTTACCTCAGAATTCATATAATTTTTTTTTTTTGAGACAGAGCCTCAAGCTGTCACCTTGGGTAGAGTGTTGTGGCATCACAGCTCACAGCAAACTCCAATTCCTGGGCTCAAGCGAGTCTCTTGCCTCCGCCTCCGAAGTAGCTGGGACTATAGCTGCCCACTACAACGCCCAGCTATTTTTTGGTTGCAGCCATCATTGTTGTTTGGCATCCAGGGCTGGATTTGAACCTGCCAGCTCAGGTGCAAGTGGCTGGTGCCTTAGCCCGTTGAGCCACAGGTGCTGAGCCAGAATTCATATAAATTTTTAGCAATCAGGACTATGAAATTATTACAGAAATAGACATATTGATCAATGGGAAGCCGATCCATACACAGAAACTGGACATGTGGCAGACATATATTAGGATAACTACATAGCTATATTTTCTGAAATTACACCCACCATGTCTTATATATAAACATAAATAATCTGTATCTGTAAATTTCTATTTCTTGTAAAAGATCTTAGACATTTGTGGCCAGATGTCAACAAATCTGTTAGCCCAAGTAGTATGAACCTAAGTATCTATTCTGTACTGTCTATAAGTTTATGTGTTTGGAATATGAAACTGAGTTATGACAACAAGTCATGACAACTTTGCCTTCAAAGTATACCCAGAGTCCATTCACATTTTTCCATGCTCTTCGCCAACTTGTTCATCAAAAGTACTACAATCTTTCACCCAGACATTTCAACAGACTTCTAAATGTCCTCTCTGCTTTCCTCTGATCCTTTTCTATCTATTCTTCACACAACAGCCAGAATGATTCTTTCCAAAAGTGAAAAACACATCAAATAACCTGACTTACACTCTAAACAAAATCTGAAATCCTTCTTTTGGCTTGCCAGGCTTACACAAGCCTACTGTAGCCAAACTTTCACCCATTCCTACTATTCCCCCCCTCCTTTCTTCCTTTATTCACTAAACTACAGGCCCATAAGCAATCATCCTCTTGATTTTCCTATGCTATGAGCCTAAGCATTTCTGAATATAGTATTCATTCCTTCTCATCCTCCTGATCACTACCGGTTAGATCCTTGTCTTACTTGTAGCTCATTCCCCCAGAGGGCTGCTTCATCAGGAGAGCTTCCCTTACCTTGGAAGCCATAGCACTGTTCTTTCATTGCTTTGTATCTCATTGTCATAGTTTATAATATTTACTTTATTTATTAACAATTTTTATCAGCTATGAATACAATTATCTTGTCCACTTATGCGTCTGCTTTGTGACTATCTCCTCTAAATTAGTAACAAAGCTCCAGAAAGGAGAAGCTTGTCTGTCTTGTTCACCAATTGATCCCCAGGTCTGCAAACACTGCCTGGCACACCCGTTAGACCCTCAAGCATAGGTCCTCAAAACACATGAAAAATAGACTTTCCAACATGTCCTTGTCATTATTATTTAACATGTTTTAGAAGTTATATCATTTCAATAAAGCATGAAAAACACAGAACAATAGCTCAAAGGATACTTAAAGGGTAAATAAGAGTTGTGGATGGAATATTTTTAGCTATATAGTAAATGTCATTTAAGATACACATATGCATGCATATATGTATACATATGGATATAATCACATATAAACAGAAAATACATATTATATATGTAGTACAAGCACACAATATAGATAACATTGCAACTTCTAGCACACACATACATGTATCTTTGTTTTTGTGAAGATAAAAGTAACTTAACTATTTTGGGAAAAACAAATTTATTTTACTCCTTAAAATGAAATAAATTTTTGGTGAGTTAATTATAACAGAGTTATATAGGGTTAAATATAAACATGAAGCCTCAAAACAATAGAGAAAAACTTGGAAAAAATTTTTCAGTCTCAACATGAAATAAGATTTTTAAGCATCTAAAAAAAATACAAGATTTATAATTTGCTCACATAATAATATTTAAATTTGTTTATTAAGTTAATCAACTTAGAAGCAAATATTTGTGTGAAAAATATTTTTTCAAGCTTATGGCAGAAAATGATCAGTATATTTGATATATAAAAGTCTTATAAATCCATAAGAAAAATGAGGAAGTGTTTGAATTATTAAATTTATTAAAACATAAATGTACATGACTAAATATATAGAAAATCCATGTTCCCATCAGTGGTAATTCAAATATGCTCATTCTAAAAACAAGACATCTCTTTCATTTCTTAAATTGTCAAAGATTATTTCCACTACTTTTATGTTAATGAGAATGGGTTAAAATGCAAATGTTCATGCATAGTTGGTGAAATGATAAATTTATCAAAATATTTTGGACAAAAACTAGAAAAGTCTTAACAGGGCTTTTTTTAACCTTTGATCTATTTTACCTAAGCAATTTCTTAATCTTGAACAGGGGGATATACATTACATTGATGTAAATATAGATTTATATCAAGAATACATTTTTCAGATAACGTGAAATATTAAAAAGAAAAAACTAAGTATCCCATAATTATGGTTTTTTTAATAATGCCACATCGATAGACAACTATTGAAATAACAATTTTGCAGTGCATTTAACGACATGGGTGGGGGGAGTTCCAACATATTACAGATGGAAAACCTTAATACGTCCACCTATTATGAATTAGTCAGGATAAGCTAGGTAAAGCTGTGATAATAAAAAGCAATCCTGAATTTTGTGAGTTAAACCAAAAATTTACTTCTCATTCTCACTGCACATACTAAGTGTGTCAGCAAGAGGTGTCTGCTCACGGTAGTCACTTACAGACAGGCACTGACCATAGAGCCAACTCAACAAACAGACTCTTCCATAACCAGCCTGGAAGGAGGCAGGAAACATGAGGAGTCAGACACTGGTTCTTACTTCACTTCTATTTATACTTCACTGGCCAAACAAGTGACATGGCCACATCTCTCTTTAGAGGACCAGGGGAAATATAGCAATGCCATGCATAAGTGCCCCTTAAGAGTTTCATATTACTCAAGTTTAAAAAATACATCTAGAAGAAAATGATGGTATTACAGCTCTAATTCTGCAGGCTCATAATTATTCATTTTATGATTCTGCTTTATACATCATGTATCAGGTATTACAGATAAATAAAATAAAAATGGGAAAAATTACATACTTGGCTTAAGAAACAAAGTGTTTAAAGGTAGTCATTCTGTGCACCAAAACTTTCTGAGTTATTTTTATAAACATAATTTGAAAATTAACTGAAAGTTACCAGATCATAAATTTAATACTTAACTATCCGAATAAAGGTCCTTTTATATTCTTTCATGTAAGTAATGGATTCAATCAAAGAAGAAGTTTATTTTCCTCTTCTTTATCAAGCTTAAACATTGTGATCTCATCCTATGATTGTATAGGATGTGGAGCTTACGGTACAATTTTCAAATTTTAAAATTCAGATGAGATAATTGCATCTAACGCAATGTGACTAAAACACTTGTAACCACACTTTTATTGGATCAAATTATAAATGTATATGCACACATACAAAGTATAATCATGCTGAAATAGTGAGCACCAAGCACCCTTGTCAATCAAAATCCACCCACCAGAATCAACCAGAAGGTGAACAATGTGCATAGTTGTCTTGTCTTCTCAA
This sequence comes from Arctocebus calabarensis, assembly GCA_963573935.1. Lineage (NCBI taxonomy): Eukaryota > Metazoa > Chordata > Mammalia > Primates > Lorisidae > Arctocebus > Arctocebus calabarensis. Next base: position 9,454 of record CAUYON010092904.1, read on the forward strand.
CAGAAATTATATAATTGTATAAACCTGCTTCTCCCTGATTACTAGCAATTAGAGAGCAGTGTTGTTATGGTTATTGTTATTGTTGTTCATTTATCTGAAGACAGAGATCCAAGATGAAAAGACCCAAAATTACATATTGATTTCATTGATCTTTGCTCTAGTCACACACTAATAAGTAATAAGGCTGAAGTTTTTGTTCTAAACCATGCCATTTTTGCTTGTTTTCTCATGAATAAACTGCAAAGGAATTCACTTAGTTTCTTTGTTTTTGACAATTTTACTAAAGAATAATTGATTACAGTGACATGTATAGTTAAATGTATACATGATTACAGTGACATGTATATTTACAATTCAATAAGTTGACATTTATATATATTGTGAAACCACCACCACAGTATTGGTATAACATACATTTTCATTATCCCCAAGAGTTTCTTTGTGCTCCTTTTTAATGACTCCATGGATCTGCTTTTTATGTTTCTGAAATTGTAAATGAATGGAATTATACAGTATATACTTTTGAGGGGCCTGGCTTCTCTTAGCATAATGATTTTCTGGTTTATTAGAGCTGTTTCTTGCAGCAATAATTACTTTTAGTTGCCAAATAGTATACTACTTTGGAGATTCCACTATTTTATTTATCTATTGTTTTAAGGTTATATTGTTCTAGGTTATTTTGAAGTAGGGCAAAGAAATTGCACTGATAAATAATGCTAATACAAACAGTGGGTCTTAGAGGAAAGTAAATTTAAAGGTAAATCTTCATTTCTATGAGGTACGTGGAAGTAAAAACAGGTATCACTTTAAAGGGCTACATGGTGATTAATGTTCTCAGGGGAGTACTATGAACCAATTAATGTTAGAAGGTAAAGGAGCCATTCACATAAGAGGATAAGCATAGATAGCCCCCAATCAGACAATGGGGAGCGAGAGTTAGAAAGTCTCATGGAGCACATACAAAGTTTTAGGGTTCTTCCAGCTTCATTAAGGGAGGCTGTGAACACTCTTTGGATGGCTGCAGTTTAGTGGTTTACTTCAGCTGTGGGAAGTCTCTTCAATTTAGAGAAATGTATGCATAGATAACTTAATATTTAATTATTATACTTGAAAATGTCATAACCCTGAGATCCATTGATTACCTATTGTCCACTAGTATAGTTGTATTCAACAATTGTTTTAAAAATAGATTTCTTGGGCTTATCATAAAGTTATCACTTATCATAAAGTTCTCTCACTTAGAATGTATAATACTAATGTTTTTAGTATAATCACAGAACTGGTTCCTTTACCGTCTAACATTAATTGGTTCACAATACTCCCCTGAGAACATTAATTACCATGTAATTATCACCATAATCAACCTTAGAACATTTTCAGCACTCCCCCAAAATACATACATTAGCAGTCATTCACTATCTGCCCCCAACTTCTACCTACCAGCCCTAGACAATCACTAATCTATTTTCTGTCTCTGTAGATTTACTTACTCTGGACATTTCATATAAAATGGAGGTATGTAATATAGTCTTTTCTGTCTTGTTTGTTACACTCAATATAATATCTTCAAAGTTTTTCTAAGTTATAGCGTGTAGCCATTCTTAATTTCATTTTATTGATAAATAGTATTCCATTATATAATGAATCAGTTTTCTACTACTTGCCCTAACAAATTACTACAAACAAGGTGACTTGACATAGCAGACGTTTAAAAATTCTGTTCTTGATACATTTTTCTACTTCCTATAGCATGCCTCCATAACTCAAGTTTTCTGCTAGACTAGACACTAGGGTTAGGGTTAGGGTTAGCATGATCTCTTATCAGTTGTAAAAAACCACTAGTTGTAGGGTGGTGCCTGTGGCTCAGTGGGCAGGGCGCTGGCCCCATGCACTGAGGGTGGTGGGTTCAAACCCATCCTTGGCCAAACTGCAACAAAAAAATAGCTGGACGTTGTGGCGGGTGCCTGTAGTCCCAGCTACTCGGGAAGGGAATTGCCCAAGCCCAGGAGTTGGAGGTTGCTGTGAGGTATGGGACACCATGGCACTTTTTATAGTTTTTTAAATAAAAATTTTAGCTACATGAATTTAACCAAAATCCCTCAGGTGGTACATGGGATAAGGTAGTTTAGTTAACTTGGAAAAATTGGTTTCACATTGTAGGATGAAAAGAGTGATTCCAGTCTACTGGGAACCATATGACATCAAACATCATATTTGAGAATCAAGAGCGGTTCTAAGATGACAAGACTGCAATTTTCCCATTGTCATTGGAAATCACATTTGATATTACTACTTCATAATGAGTGAATATTGACATCCTACAGTTTCATCCTGTTTACACTCCATGAAATATTCTTCTGCATTTCCTCACTTGAATAACTCCTTCTCATCTTTCACGTCCTAATGTGGTCATCTATTTCATCTAAAAATCACTCCCTCTCCGCTAGACAAAGGGTTAAACATTTCTGTTTTGCTAAGAAAAAAAAATCCTGTATGTTCTCACTCTACTATCATATTGTGATATGTAATTGCTTATTTTTCTATAAGGGAGTCCATATAATTTATATTTCAAACTAGGAGACTTTTGAGATTTAAAAAAGGGCATAAAAGTAACATTTCATACATATTTAAAATAGGTAGTTACAAATAAGTTTTGTATCTGTGTAAGTTTTATAAAATATTTTTAAATATTGTGTTTCTCTCAAAAATAACATATTTTGGGGTGGCACCTGTGGCTCAAGGAGTAGGGCACCGGCCCCATATATTGGAGGTTGTGGGTTCAAACCCAGCCCCGGACAAGAAACAGAAAAAAAAAGTAACATATATTTGCACTTATAAAAGGAAAAGAATATTTGTACATGTAGTAATGACCTGCACATCAAAAATAAACCGAATTATTATCTTTGTTATGTATTCATATAGTTTAAACAGCTAAGTCAGTGTTATTTTATTTGTGGAGAATGTATTTTTGAAATATAGTTATGTTGTTTAAATTTTCTTCCAAGTTGTATTTTATGTTAATCTCTGGAAATGTTTTGCTAAGTGCAGCATATTTTTGCTTAACAACACTGTATTGTGTATTTCAAAGGTAAAGGAGAGGAATTTGAATGTTCTCCAACAAATATTTGAGGTTCTAGGAATGCTAATTATCCTGATTTGTGATTACACATTATTTGTATATTGAAACATCACAATGTGTCCCATAAATATTGGTAAAACTATGTCAAATTTTTTCTTTTATATTAAAATAAACATATTGCTATCAATATTTTATTTTTAAATAACTTCATTGTATCTGTTTGAGGTTTACAAAACAACATTATTAGATAAATACAGATGCATTTCTATGTACAGATAACACAATGTTACTTTGGAAAGTAGATGGTCATATCTATCATCTCACATAGTTACCTTTTTGGTTTAACAAGAAAAGTTAAAAATCTGTTTTTTTAAGGAAAATCCTGAATGAAATTTAATTTTCCTAACTTAGGTCCCCATGTTGTGCATTCTATCTTTAGACTTGTGCATCCTACCTATCTGCTATTTTGTATCTTTTAACTTACATCTTCCCATTTTCCCTCCCTCTCCCCCTTGCATGGTAACCACTGCTTCCTTCTCTGTCCCTGGGTATCTGAGCTTTTGCTTTTTATTATCCTGATATAGATGATTTCATGTAATGTTTTTTTTTTTCTTTATGTATGTGGCTTATTTCACTTAGAAAAATCTCTACCATGTCCATCTAGGTTGTAGCAAATGACAAGATCTCCTTTTTTTAAAAGGCTGAATAAGAAATATTTTATTGTGCATACCACATTTTCTTTGTCCAAACCACCATCAGGAACATTTAAGTTCTTTCTATGTCTTGGTTGTTGTGATTAATATGCTGCAATAACATAGGAATGCAGGTGTCTTTAAAAGGTGAGATTTCATCTCCTTTGTGTATATACACAGAAGATGAGTTGCTGAGTCATATTGTGGTTCTATTTTTAATTTCTTTGATCACCTCCAAATTGCTTTCCATAATGGTTGGACCAGTCTACATTCCCACCAGCTGTACCCTAGGGTTTCCTTTCCCTTCCCACCTTTGTCAGCATTTGTCTTTTGTCTTTTTGGTAATAGCCATTTTTATGAATGTGAACTGATATCTCATAGTAGTTTTAATTTGCACTTTCCTCATAATTAACAATATTGAGTACCTTTTCAAATACCTATTGACTATTTGTATGTGCTTTTTGAAGATATGCGTGTTCAGGGCCTTTGCCACTTTTTTGATTGGGGTATTTACTTTTCTGCTATTAATTTGTATGAGTGGTTTACAAATTTTGGATATTAGCCCTTATCAGATATGTGGTTTGCAAATATTTTCTCCCAATCTATAGGGTGCCTATTAATATGTATTCATTTATTTGTTGTGCAGAAGCTTTATAGGATGATGCAGTCTCATTTATTGATTTTTTTTTCTTTTGTAGCCTAAACTTTTGGTGTGATATCAAGAAGAAAAAATACATTGCCAATGCCAAGGAACTTTCCCACTGTCCTGGAAGAGTCCTGTGGTTTAGGTCATATATTTAGGTCTCTTACCCATTTTAAGGTGATTGTTGCATATAATATGAGTCCACTTCAGTTCAAATAGTATAAAAGACTATGTGTTTTTGCTATCATTTAAAATACTTTTACTTAATGGAATCTTTATATTGTCACAAAAGTCTTAATTTATGATTATGCAGATGATGTAAAATTCATTCTAAATTTCAGGTGTTTTTGTACAGAAATTCATTCAGTTAAAACAGGGCTCTATCAGAATATTTACTAAAACTTGAAATATTCTAGAGTACAAAACAGTTCAGCCCTAATATGAAGCTAATTTATAGCTTTCATATGAAGGTTAAAACCCAATTATAGCATAGGAATACAGGGAAAGGGGAAAGGGAGGGGAGGGGAGGGGGAGTATGGGTGGAGGGAGGGCAATTAGTGGGATCACACCTACGGTGCATCTTAGCAGGGTACTGGGGAAACTTATTAAATGTAGAGCATCAATGTCTTTATATAGTGATCAAGCAAATGCCATGAAGGCTATCTGTAAAAGTACGATCAAAACATTTCTGAATGTATATGAATCATGCCCTATGATTGCACCAATGTACAGAATTATGATTCAATAAAATTATAAAAAAAAATTATATTGTTGTTTGAATAATTGAGTTCCTACTTTGCTCCTACAGGAATCAATTTCAATGACTGCTTTGCGAGCTTTGATTTCAAGATAAAGCTTCAGTACCTGAAGTTTTTGGCATCAAAACTGGTAATACTAGGAGTTAGGTTGAGTTACAGTAGTTCTATAACTGTTCAAACATGTCTAAATCCCATTGATGATGGCGGCACAGAGAGAAAGCACGTAGCCTTCATGATTTAGAGTATGCTTGTATTGAAACCCAGCTTCATAATAAAATTACTGTAGTTTATTCTGACAACTATAGGTTCTATTTCAATCAGTAAGATATTTGTGAATAATATGTAAGCACAACCAATTTTACCAAACACTTCTACTAAAAAATTAGTAAGATCATTTCTTTAATACTGTATGTTGTGCTTCACCAAACTTTGTATTTACACTATCATGGAAAAAACTATTCAATGCTGAGCTTTTAAACTAATTTACAATGTCATTCAAAATAACACAAAGTATTCATCAAAATGAACTTTGAAAAGTTTTACTTTGAGGCCATGACTTTCAGGAAAATTCAGTTGATGGAATGAAAATATTTTCTACTTGAAGCATCCAATGATGTAATTTAACTGCTAGTTCACCAACTAGTGGAGCTATTACAATACATAAAAAGCTACAGCTTTATATCTTATAATACACAAAAACCCTGAAATCAGAAAGAGAAATTGTTTTAGAAGAGCAATTATTGGATATATATGAAAAGTCAGATTTTACAAAGAAATATGTAAATACATCTTCTGAATTTGCATATGTTACATTACTATCTTGGGGTATAGTCTTTTAAAGTCATTTGCTAATGTTTCAAGAAGGGGGTCAGTAATTTTTTGACTGATATGCATCATCTAGTTTTCATGTGGTCTATGATATTACTAATGACTCCTTTGTTGTAGTAAATGTCAACAAATATTTTGTGCAATTTATGCTCATCATCAAATTCTTAATGAATAGAAATATAGTTCTTAAATTTTTATTAAATATGCATTTCCTTTAAAAAAAAAATCTTCAGCCCAATTCATAATTGCTAAGTCATGAAAGAAGCCCAAGTGCCTATCAACCCATGAATGGATTAATAAATTGTGGTATATGTATACCATGGAAATGGGTATATTTATACCATGCAGCCTTCAAAAAAAACATGAAGACTTTACCTCTTTTATGTTTACATGGATGAAGCTGGAACATATTCTTCTTAGCAAGGTATCTCAAGAATGGGAAAAAAAAAGTGTCCAATGTACTCAGCTCTACTATATGAAAGCTATAACCCAACTACAGCCCAAGATGAAGAGGAAAGAAGAGAGGAGGAAGGAAGGAGAGGGGGGAGGATGGGTGGAAGGAGAGTAATTGGTGGGACCACACCTATGGTGCATTTTACAGCGGTACAGGTTAAATCTACTAAGTGTAGAATATAAATTCTTAACACAATAACTTAAGAAAATGCTGAGAAGGCTATGTTAACCAGTTTGATGAAAGTATTTCAAATTGTACATAAAACCATCACATTGTACCCCATGATGTACACATCTAGGATTTAATAAAAAAAAATCTTATTACTCCTGAAAGGGCAAATAATTGTTGAGTCAAATGATACACTAAATAAGAAACTACCTCCTACATATTCTTTGGTAGGACTATTTAGTTTTGGTTTCCCATGCATAGTTCCCAAACACTTAAGGTATAATTTTCCTTTATCAAGTGGTGGCCATCTAGCCATAATACAATTACATGGTTCAACAATGACCCAGGATCAAAAGACCCAACATTTCTCTCATCACCACCCAGAAACATAAGAAATCAGCTATCTTTAAGCCACTCATCAGAGAATGTTTCTATAACAACTTTATTGAGTTATAATTTGCATAGTACATAAGTAGTACATTTAGTGTATATAATTCAATGTTTTATTCAGAGCTGTGCATCCATCACCACAATCTAATTTTTATAAAATTGTCACCCAAAAAGAAGCCTATACACATTAGACATAACTATCTATTCCTCCTTCCCTTAGATCAGCTCTAAGAGATCACTAATCTGGCATGGCTCAGTGGCTCATGCCTGGAATCCTAGCACTCTGGGGGCGAAGATGGGAGGATCCCTTGAGCTTAGAAGTTCGAGACCAGCCTGAGCAAAAGTAAGAAACCATCCATACTAAAAGTAGAAAAACTATAGACAGCATAGCATAATCATATATACCCCTATGTTAATGCAAAATAAATAAGTTTTTAAAGGGTAAAAATAGAAAAATTATCTGGGTATTGTGGCAGGAGCCTGTAGAGCCAGCTACTTGGAAGGCTGAGGCAGGACAATCACTTGAACCCAGGAGTTTGAGATTGGTGTGAACTAGGCTGATGCCATGGCACTCTACCCTGGGGGACAGTGAGACTCTGTCAACCCTCCCCCCAAAAAAACAAAAACAAGAACCCACTAATCTATGTCACTTTGTGTTTGCTTTGTCTAGACACATCATGTAAACCTAATCACAAAATATGTGGGGAGTTTTTTGTAACTAGATTCTTTCAATTTGAATAATATTTTAAAGGATTATCTATATTGTGGCATGTAACAGTACTTTATTCTTTTTTATGCTGAGTAACAATTTAATGTGTAGATATACCACATTAAGTTGTTTTAGCAGAGAACATGATGAATACTATTCTTAAAAGGAAGATATTAGTTGCAATGCATCAGAAGATGATGGGGGAAAGGGAAGTAGTTTATTGCTGATGATTTTTGAGACTTAACCATGTGTTAATTTGAAAATTCTATTCTCTGGCTCGGCGCCAGTGGCTCAATGGGCTAAGGCACCAGCCACGTACACCTGAACTGGCGAGTTTGAATCTAGCCCGGGCCCGCCAAACAACAATGATGGCAGCAACCAAAAAATGGCTGGGCATTGTGGCGAGCGCCTGTACTCCCAGCTACTTGGGAGGCGGAGGCAAGAGACTCTCTTGAGCCCAGAAATTGGAGGTTGCTGTGAGCTGTGATGTGAACTATTTCAGTTTATTTTAATGAAATTAATAGTAAAATTATTTCCTTTCACTAACAGTAAAAATATTTTCTTAAAATACCAAAAATTAAAGAGGAATGTTAAGCCCTGTGGGTTGCAGAGACCACAGGTGTAAGTCAGACACACAGCAGGATTTTGGTTGCCCTATCTATTCCTCACAGGGAAAATATATTTTTTCATGAGGACAGTAGGTTTTCTTAATGCCTGGGATATAATAGACCCTTGATACAAATATTTGATGAGGTAATTAGTTTTCTCAGTAAGTGTGATTTAAATAACTTTGGAGTGATCAAGTGATGGAGCCTTATTTTGAAGGTACTAACACAAATGTGACTTCATCCCTACCACCCTACTCTATACCATATGCAATGTTAATTCCATATTTAGATTCTTGAATTATAATTTATAAGATTATAATATTATGAATAAATAATGTAACACTTAGATTCACATATTACATTTTCCTTTAAAGTAAAGTGGTTTAAAATGCATTATTTCATTGAATTCACACATTATCAGGTTTATAGAAATGACATTATATCTATCCCTTTCATAGGCTGGTTTTCCTGGGAAGCTCACTCTGAAATAGAGATTAGCATTTGTCAGGGAGCATTGTTGATATAAACACATGGAAAAGGAGGAAACAAAATTGGACAGAGAATTGGGGCTTTGGGTAGTCTCAGGGAAGGATACAAATGATCCTATGGAGAATTCTAAAATTGGTATTGTCCTTCAGAATTGTCTGAAGTTGTGGGAGGAAGCCGAATTTCACATTTGGCTTACATGCTCCCTGGGAAGGGAGCCTAACACAAGACAAGGTGGCTCTCTCCAGCCAGGACATTTTCTGGAGAGAGCTGACAGCAGAGGACTGTCTGCTGGAAGTGTTTATAGCAGCTAGAGAAACAAAATCTTTATTCCTACAAAGGATCTGGGCATCCCTTCACAGCATCCATAGCAGTCATTCTCCATATTCTCACTAATTCCTAAGTGTTTGTTAAAGTTGAGAAATCTTTTTAAAAGACTTTATTTCTCTTAGGAGAGAATCAAACTTGTAACTAAGACTCTGACTCAAGTCTTACCTTGGTCACTACTCAGATATGTAAATTGAGATAAACTAATTAATAATTGCATCTAATTGGTACCCACTTTTCCTTAAAATATTCCTATATTTGATAATATCTAAGAATCTTCTAAATTCTAATATCTATAAATAAAAGTAAGTGTGTGTGTGTGTATGTGTGTGTGTGTGTGCGCGCGCGCGCGCGTGCGCGCATTACTTACAGTGAGAAAAGACATCATATTAACTCAAAATGGATTGCCTAAAAGTTGTTCTGTATCATTTTCCAGAGTAAGGGCAGGTTTTCAGAGGCACTGAATTGGTTTTCTATTGCTACATAATAAACAACCGCAAACTTAGTGACTCAAGGAAAACCACATGCATCTATTAACCCCCAGTTCTGTAGATTAGAAGTCCAGGCACACCTCAGTTGGGTTCTCTGGTCAAAGTCACACAAAGCAGAAATCAAGCTGAACTGCAAGTTCATTTGGAATATGAGGTTTTCTTTCACACTTGCTTCAGTTATTGGTAAAATTCAGTTCCTTACAGTTGTGGTGCTAAGACTTTCAGATCCTGAAGGTGACTGCCTCTGATTTCTTCCTAGAGCAATTAAAAAAATTGCTATTTGCTTTCTCCTGTAAGGTTGTGGAGAGATTATCTCTCTAACTCCTTACATTTTCGAACTCTACTCCCCCTTTTAAAACATTAGCAGACTAGATCAGACCCTGATTAGAAAACCTCCATTCTGATTAACTAAATTGATTTAAGAACTGCAAAAATCTCTGCATATAATAACCCATAATGGGAGTGACGAAATTTAGGAGGCCCACAGGTACAGAATGTGTGCACCATGAGACGGAAACCTCAGGGGCCATCCTAGAATCCTGCCGACTTCAAACCCACAGAAAAGCCTGAGTGATAAAGAGGTTGTCAGAGGTAAGGAGGTTGGCTTCCTGACACAATGATGCTCAGAAACAGGAAAAACCTTATAATTTAACATGTTCCGTATGAGAGTAACATGGATAGTAGTGACCAAAAGTTCAGTTTGACAAAAACAGGATATATGTTTCCCTGTGCTGAGTAAAGCTGTAGAACTGCGAAACAAAAAACAACAGAGATTTGGGGAAATTTGGAGATTCAACGTTCTCAGCTGTGTGTCAGCCACAATTTTTCCATCCTGTTTCCTGGGATACCATTCCTTCCCCAGCAGTGCCTCTTTCCTACCATGAGAGCCACTGAGTTGAGTATCTCATTGACATGGCAATTGTGACTTTGCAATCAATCCCATCCTGATACTTGTCCTTAGTTCATCTACTCTGAGAGATGAAGGATTTGTTCGAAATTTTTATCAAGGCTTTCTCATTTTCCACTTCTATTCAGGGTAGAAATTTCAGAGCTTTTCATTCCTTTGATTCTTCTGTAGGCTCTGTAGAACATTTATAAAAAACTAATGTACACACTCTAGTAATACTTGTTATGTGTTCCTAAACTAAATTATCCAGCTATTCAATCTCTCAATGGCCTCCTTTCTATGTTTGTTATCCCATGTTGCCACCAATGGTTGTGTGAATATTTGTGAATCTAATACATCACATGGATTACAGCCTTCCCTCTCCCAGCCAGTAGGTCATTTATGCACACTTCACATATGAAAGAAACACAAAACTAGAATCTTAGTATGAGGGCCAACTTCCTAAAGCCATACCTCCCATAAATGACTAAATTAGTTTGAGATCCCAAAACATATGGCTTTTTGGTAACTTGAATATTATTTCATATGTTATCTTTTGTATGAAATGACTGACAGGACTGAATAAATACACCAGGGGATCCTGCAGAACTCCAGTGCTGGCAAAAGCTTGATCAGTTACTAACAATTACTAAGATTAATGACCAAAGAGAAAAGGAGTTATTAGAACCAGAATACAGACCTGTGTTTTTTGTTTTTAAAGTTATCTAATGGAAACTGTGAGTGTTAAATCCAGGGGAAAACAATCACAATAGCACCTTCCTAATCTCCTGCCAGGACCTCCTGCTGGCCAAAATGCCCTGAAAACCATCAGATGAGGAGGCTCATTGATGTAGTCCAGTGTGGGCAGCCTTCCAAAGCACAGAACAGGAAAGAAACAGCTAAAGATTGCATCTGGAGGGGAGCCTAGGGAATATCGAGTCATTACTCAATAATTCATAGAACTTGAGATCTAGCAGTATAGAGACATGCAAAGTTAGGGACATTTCAGAATAATGCCTTCTATAAAATAATAATAATAATAATTATTATTAAATTATTATTCAGAATAATTTTCTCTAGTTAACTTTCAATTTAACCAAATTTTCTAGGAAGTTATATAATGGATATGACTTAATAAGTGAAAGAAAAATTTATTTCAAATTTTTGACATTACCTTACAAAACTAATATGGAATATAATATTAAAATAATGAAGAAAATTCAATATAACATTGAAACTAGGACAAACAGGAAGCAAATATATACCTTAACACAATGATAATTAAATATTTGGGATACTTCTTGCAGCCTTTTCTTTTTTTAATTCATAGATTTCTCTTTTAAGGTAACTGGCATGATATACTTCTCTAACATAGGACAGCAGTGCTGAGAAATTAAGGAGGGGACAATGAAAGTTAATTTCAAAGAAGATACTTCCTGGAGGACTTATTATACACAGTATTCACATCATTATTTGTTTATCTGAAGTTATATGTGTGTTGTGTCTGTTGTACTTTTTAAAATGTTTATTGAGTTTAATGTTTAATAGCAGTCTTGATACTGAGTGTTATCTATAAGTATCAGTGCAAAAAAGAGTGTGTCACAAGACTGTGGCCTCATTATTTTGTAAAGAGTAAATTGGTGTCAAGTCATATAGCTCTAAGGTCATAGAAGCTGCAGTAGACATTCACGAGCATATCAGAGGGCTCCATCCACCAGGGATTGTATTCCCCGGGAATACTGTGGCACAGTCAGCTATGCCCAGGATTACTTTGGTCTTCAAGTTTAGACATCAAATTATTCAATTCTGGCTTACAAAGGTCAGATGATCAATAGAATTTTAGCTCAGGTTTGCCTCACAGTGGGTCCAGTGCATATCCAAACCTATCCTGTGGTTATTTTCCCTGTTCCAGAACTATGATTATAGTAGGCATATTCATAATGTGGCAGAATAGCCACATTGGTTCCCTGACTTGTGAAGTAAGGGCTAGTATGGCAGCAAAGATCAAGTGGAAGCCATTATTATTGTTTCTACCCAGAAAAATAGTAAACCAAATGCAATACTGTAATCCTGGGGGACATGAAAGATGCAGGCATTGTGATTTCCCACTAGGTCCCCATTTAACTTATCTATTTGGCCTATGCCAACAACAGGTGAGTCTTGGAGAATGATGATGGGTTATTGTAAACTGAATTAGGTGGTGGTTTCAATTGCAGCTGCTGTTCTAGATGTGGCTTCATTTCTTGAGCAAATTACCATATCTTCTATCTGAGACACAGCTATTCACCTGAAAAATGATCATTTTGCTATGTACGTTAGTAAAGACCATGAGAAATGGTTTCCTTCCAGTTGCAAAAGTCCCACTGTCCTACTTAAGGGGTGCATCAATTCATCAGCCCTATATCATAATTTAGTTTGCAGGTACCTTGATTGCTTTTCCTTTCCACAGGAAATACACTGTTCCATTATACTGACAATGTTCCATTACACTAGTAAGCAGAAAGCAGCAATTGTTCTAGATACTTGCATTTCAGATGGTGGGAAATCTATCCCACAAAAATTAAAGGACTTCCACCTCAGCTAAGTTTCTACAGGTCTAAAGGTGAAGGACAAGTCAAAGTATCCCTTTTCAGATGAAGACTAAGTTCTGGCATATGGTCCTTCTATAACCAAAAAAAAAAAAAAAAGAAAGAAAAGGCATGACATAGACCTCTTTAACTCTGGAGGTGGGCATTGCTCTTTTGGATGTGCTACAGTAGCCCATTTACTGAATAACCACAGAAGCTGCAAGTTTTAAGATAAAGATCAAGAGAGAGCTCTGCAATGGAATCCAGCCTCCTGTGCAAGCTGCTCTGACACTAAAGCCATGTGTCACCACCAAACTAATCCAGAAGGTCTGATGATGTTTGAAGTGTCAAGAGGGATGCTGTTTGGAGTTTGGACCTGCTCCTGTAAGTGATTCACATTACAGACCCTTATGATTTTGGAGCAAAACTCTGCTATTCTCTGCAGATAATGACCCTACTTTGGAGGAACAATTTTAGTTTGCTGCTGGGCCTAAATAGAGACTGAACCTTCATCATGGACCAGCAAGTTCCATGTGATGAAAGCTGCCCATCATGAATTGGGTGCTAACACAATAAGTCACAAAGTCATTCACGCACAGCAGCTCTTTGTCATCCAATAGGAGTGGTGTATATGAGGTGGGTTTTTGTAGTAGCATGAAGAGTGGCCCAAGTGCCCATGGCCCTCCTAGTGCTTTATTACGATCCATATCTCAGTCCACACTTAAGGCCTTCCGGAGAGTTTCCTCCTATCAGTTGACTGAGGAAGAGAAAACTCTGGCCTGGTTTAAAGATGATTCCATATAATATACAGTACCAGCTCAGTATAGACAGCTATTCACCATAGCTGTTTTCTGGGACATCCCTGAATAAGGGAGAAAATTAGAGAAGTTCACCTAGTTGCTCACTTTCCTTGAAACAAGAAGTGGTCAGAGATATGACTCTCTGTCCTTCATCAGGCTGAAGCTGATGATGTGAACATGGTCAGGAACTTGGAAGAAACATAACTGGAAGAACTGGTAAGCAGGGAGGTCTGAGAAAGGTATGTGTATTTCAGAATAGACAAAGTAAGTCAACATATTTGTGTCTCATAAATCCTCAGCAAAAGATGATGCCTGGTTTTCAATTCTGTTCCATACATCTACCTCTCTATTTTTGTGCCAGTACCATGCTGTTTTGATCACTATAGATTGATCACTATAATCTGAACTCTGGTCATGTGATACCTCCTGATTTGTTTTTATTTCTGCGTAACGTTTTGACTATTCAAGGTTTTTTCTGTTTCCATATAAAACGAAGTACTAATTTTTCCAGATCTTTATTGCATTAAATCTGTAGATTGCTTTGGGAAGTATAGACATTTTAACAATGTTGATTCTTCCCAGCCATGAGCATGGTATATTTTTCCATTTGTTAACATCTTCAGCTATTTCTTTTTCAGCATTTCATAGTTCTCTTGATAGATATATTTCACATTCTTTGTTAGAGACTCTCCCAGATATTTTGTCTTTTTTGGCACTATTGTAAAGGGAATAGAGTCCTTGATTGTTTTTTCACCTTGACTATTGTTCATATTTATAAAAGCTACAGATTTGTGAGTATTGATTTTGTATCCTGAGACACAGCTGTATTCCTTGATCACTTCTAGGAGTTTTGCTCATCGCAGCTTAATTCATAATTGCCAAGTCTTGGAAGAAGCCCAAGTGCCCATCGACCCATGAATGGATCAATAAATTCTGGTATATGTATACGATGGAATACTATGCAGCATTAAAAAAAGATGGAGATTTTACCTCTTTTATGTTTACATGGATGGAACTGGAAAATATTCTTATTAGTAAAGTATCTCAAGAATGGAAAAAAATATCCAATGTACTCAGTACTACTATAAAACCAATTTATAATCACTCACACTTTCATATGAGAGATGAATCACAACTATAGCCCAGGATGAAGGAGGGAATGGGAGGGGGATGGAAAGGGAGGGTTAATGGTGGGACATCACCTATGAAGCATATTGCAAGGGTACAACTCAAATCTATCAAGTATTGAACACAAATATCTTAACACTGTGATTAAGTAAGTGAAGTGAAAGCTAGTTAATTAGTAGGATGTAAGCACTACAATTTGTACAAATAATCAGCACATTGAATCCCACAAAGGCATAAATGTATTCATGATCTATGTATATGACTTAATAAAAAAATTATAATATTAAAAAAAAAGATGGTGCCAACAGACAAGGACTTTAATGAACAGGATAAATCATGAGCACACCAGTCATGTTTCTTTCCAGCCACTCCTGTTACTTCCTTTTTGGGTCATAAACAAAGTGACTACCGTGTCGGGGATAAATATTGTGTATAGGCTTAGAAATGTGGAGTTAAACTTAGTAAGGCTGACAGCTACACCAACTTCTGAGTCTATACTCCACCAGCAGCAGAGACCAACACTGAGCCCTGGATGAAACCATTACCCAAGATGATCGATCGGAGAGCCACATGATGGCTCATGGATTACAGCAAACTGCTCTTATGTGAAAGGTGATTTGTTCTTACTAGAATAAACACACTGAATATGGACTTGCTTTTCCTGTATTGAATGCTTCTGGCAAAACTAGCACCTGTCAACTTATGGAACATCTTAATGTACCACCATAGAATTCCACACAGCTCTGGTCATGGCACTTGCTTCATAGCAGTTAAATGCAGCAATGGGCTAATGCTCATAGATTCGCTAGTCTTCATTATATTCCAAATCATATTGATAGAATGATAAATGGTCTTGTGAAGACTACGTTATAGTGTCAGCTAGATGAAAATATAATTTGCAGGAGGCAGGATTAGGACATTTTCCTACAGGATGTGATACGTGTGTTTTCTAAATTGGCACCCAACATGTGGTGCTGTTTCTCCCACAGCCAGTATTCATGGGTCCAGGAATTAAGGGGTGGAAATGAGAGTAACTCTTTCCCTTTAGTGATTTATCAGCAAAACTTTTTGTTTTTGTCTTTTCAATGGTAAGCTTGGCTGGTCTAGACATTTTAGCTCCAAAGGGACTTTTTCCAGCAGACAGAATAATGATTATACTGAAGTGGATGTTGAGGTTGCTACTTGAGCACTTAGGGTTCCTTGTGCTTCTTACCCAATAGGTAAAGGGGAAGTTGCTCTATTTTCTGGTGTTATGGATCCTGATTATTAAAGGGTTATTAGGCCATTAATGAGGAGAGAATAGGCTTTTTAAAATACAAGAGATCTTTCCTGGTGTCTCTCCTGCCCTATAATTAAAGCCGGTGGAAAACTGTAACCCAACTCAGGCAAAGTTTAGATTACTCAACCAAGCAAAGAACTATGATCAGCTGAAGACAAAGGGAATATGAAACAAGTAGTGGAAGAAAATAGTTATAAATACTAGTTATAATCATGTGACATTATGAAACAAGGACTGTAATAGTTATAAGTATTTCCCCCTTATTTTATTTTGAGTATGTTTGAATATACATTAACCATATTTTTCTTTTATTAACTAGTTACTTTTACATCACAATAAGTTACAGAATGCTAAAGAAGAGTAAAATATCACTTAGGGACTTTGAATCCTTTTCCAGAATTTTTAAACAGAATAATTATATTATGTTAGGTGAAAGTATGACTCTGTTGCTACCTTTATTTAGAGTTTAAATACTATTTAGGTATATGTGTATAGGTTCCAAATTGACAAGTGGAAGGTGCTGGTGTTTCCAATGTGTCATGTTGGCTATACTTCCTCCAGTTATTCAAATTCATATCGAGATGCTGCTATGAAGATATTTTCTAGATCTACTTAAAGTCTACTTAAATCAATTGACTTTTAACAAAAGGAAATTAGATAAATTTCCTTTATCTAATTGGACTGCCTTGGACTGACTGGATCAGTTAAAAGACCTTAAAAGCTGGGCCAAGGCTATTCTGAAAAGAAGCAATTCTGCCTGCAGACAACAGCTTCAACCTATGATTTACAGCCTGCCCAACCTGTTGACTCACCCTATGCATTTTGGAATTGTCTAAAGACAATGGAAGATTTTTCATTACTGATTTGATTACTTTGGATTTTGATTACTCATTAGGGGACTTCTCAGATTATCTATTTCTTTATGGTTCAGTATTAGGGGCTTATATGTTGTTGCTAGGAATTCATTAATTTCTTTTGAGTTCTCTGATTCTTTGGTGTATGATCATTCATAGCAGTCTTTGACAATCCTTTGTATTCCTATGGTATTTTTAATGTGTCATCTTTCATTTATAATTTTACTTTGGGGGAATTCTCTCTCTTTTTTGTTAGTGTAGCTAAATGTTACTCAATTTTGTTTGTATTTTCAACAAAACAACTCTCAGTTTTGCTGATTTTTTCTATTTTTTTTTAGAAATGCAAATCAAAGACAGTGAACTATCACCTCACACTTGTTGGAATTGTTATTATTGGAAAATAAGACACAAAAAATAAGCATTGGTGAGGACATAGAGGAAAGGTAATCCTTGAACACCATTAATAGGAATGTAAGTTGGAATAGCTATTATGAAAGGCAATTTGAAGTTTCCCCAATAAATTAAAAACAGATTTACCATATGATGCAACAATCCCACTTCTGAGTACATATCCAAAGAAACTGAAATTAGAATCAAGACCTATCCCATGTTTATTTCAGCATTATTCACAAAAACATATTCAAAGATGGATGAATAAAGGAAATTCGTTGCTCGAGCCCAGAACTTTGAGACTAGCCTGGGCAATATGACTAGACCTCATCTCTAGAAAACAACAAAAATAACAACAATTAGCTGAGCACAGTAGTGCACACGTATAGTCCCAGTTATTGGGCAAATTAAAGTAAAAGAATCACTTGAGCCTAGGAGTTCAAGGTTGCAATAAACTGTTACTGTACTACTACACTCCTGCCTGGGAGATAAGAGTGAGACCCTGTCTCTGAAAATTTAAAAATAAAATGAAAATTTGGTGTATATACATAAAATTAAATATTATTCAACTTTACAAAGGAAGGAAATCTTGCCATTTGAGAAAATGTGGATTAACTTTGACAACATGTTAAATGTAAGAACTGGACAGAGAAAAATGAACACTCGATGTTCTCACTTATATGTGGAATCTAATCAAACTTACAGAAATAGAGAGGGAAAAAGTGGTTGCAGAGGCTAGGTAAGGGGAGAAATGGGTAGTTAATGGTCAAGGGGTACAAAGTTTTAGATATGAGATTTAGTTATGTAGCAAAGTACCTATAGCAAATATATATATATATACACATACATACACACACTCATATATGTGTACATGCATGTATATGTGTGTGTGTGTGTGTATATATATATATATTTGCTATAGGTACTTTGCTACATATACTATACTATACTATATATATATATAGTATTATTAAAGGTCTTATGTTAAGTGTTCTTACCAAAAAACAGTGGTGGTAATAAAGGAGCTGGGAGAAAACTTTCAGAGGTAATGGATAAGCTGTGGCCTTGATAGTGGTAATGGTTATACAGTTATATACTTATCCCCACAATTATTTAGTTTTACAGCAGTTTTTTATATGTCAATCATATCTCAATAGTTTTAAAACACCATTGGCAGATGAGATCTGTGTTTTTAACTGAATCAGGGCAATTTTGTAAGAGGAAGACTCTAAGACAGCCATAGCAATTGCTCTCATTCGGCATTCTAGTTGCTTTTATATTTCTCCATATTACCTTCCCCAATTTCGCTTAGCAAAGAGGAGGACTCATTTTTTTTGTATTCTCATCACTCACTGCCACTAACTCTAGCATATAGTAAGTGTTGGTACAAAGTATTAAGGTGACTGGACTATTTTGGTACTAATTATTCATTTTATTCCCCAAATATAATTTCTGATCCCATCTTTTTCAACAGAAGATAAGATCATTTTTACCTAGGTTTTTTTAAAGTTGTTAACTTTTTATTTTTTTAATTAATTGCAAATTCATGGGAAGCTGCAAAGATACTCTCTGTAATCAGCATTTTTCATTTACTCTTGACTCAATTTTTCTGCCAAGCATTGTTAAACAGTGTCAAGTCCAGGAAATTGATACTGATACTGCTATCAAAACTGTAAGGGGATTTTGGCCTAGGTCCACTTGCTCACTGCACAACGATCCAATTATTGAGACAACAAGGATTGCCAAGAAAGAAAGGAATTTTTTAAATGTGATAGATGTCTTGTAGGTAGAACAGAGAGAATTGCCTCAATCCATCTCCCCAGCTAACAAAGATCATGGGCTTTTAAAGCAGAGGCCACATATCTGAGGCTGGTAGCAGTCTAACTAACAAGGGGCTATGTGCATTGGGTGTGAGTTGTGGGGAATGATGAATTCTGGTGTCAGGAAGTCTACCCATGTGCCTTTAGATTCTCAGCTCTTTTGTCTTACAGAAAATCCACCATTTCTGGGAAGCAAATCAAAAAGGACAAGTAGTCAGTTAAGGAATAGGATTGTAAAAAAACCACATACAGAGGTCACTGATATTTGTTCATAGAACCAGTTACAATTTCCTTGTTTTTAATTAATTTCTCAGTCTTGAAGAGTCAGGATGTGGAACTATCTGATTGCTCTCTGCTGAAATTGGATGTAGATGGGGTACAAGGCAGAGTAAAAATGTTGGGTTTATAATGGAAATATTTTAGTACATTTTGTTGAGTTGCCACACTCTCCCCACCAAGGTCCTAAAGTGTTTCAAAACAGGCACCCATCCTGAAAAATAATGGCCCAGTGTTTTCCAAATGAAACCTCCACCCTAAAATTCTCCTAGTCATTCAAGAAAACTAATTTTAGGTAGCTAATCCAGCACTGAGATAGGTTAGTAGAAGAAGCAATAGATTGAGAGATATTAACCAAAGGATTGTCTTGTCAGGCCTCCCCCCAAAACATCCCCCGAGAATAGCATGACATACAGGGTATACATTTTCAGACATCTCAAGGAGCAGAGCTTATGCCTCAGTTAGTTTCAGGACAGTAACCACCTCATACCCAGCTTAGCTTCATCCCTGTTCCATAATACTTCTTCAATCTGTAAAGAGTACCTCATCCCGGTCTGACAGGGCTGATCAGTCAAATCCTGGAGACTACAACATACGTGGTCAATAATCTAAATTTAATCCCAGAATGGGAAATGAGAGCTCTCAGGCAGCGAGGTGACTGGATTTACGTTAGATATCACCTTCAAAGTTAGACTAGAATTAGAAAGTAGCCTGATGTTTACCCATTTGGCCACTTGTTGGCAACCAAAGCCTCCTTTTTTTTTTTCTAGTAGGGTTAATACATAATGTATGATGTTAACAGTCACCAGTTGCCTAAAAGTAAACTTTTCAGCTTCTTGTAAAATATCGCAATTAGTAAGTGATATGATAGTTGCTCTCAGACAAATAAGCTGTCTTATTTGTTATCACATCCAATTTCTCTGAGAAATAAGGTATAGCTTGCTTATGACCCTCCAAGTTTGTGTCAATAAGCCAAGTCCAATTCTTTGCTTTTCTTGAGTGAATAAATCAAAAGGATTATATAACTCCAGGGGGCTCAACGTGAGGGCAGTCATTACTTTCCCTTCTATAGTCCAGAAAGTCTCATAGCATTTCTCAGTCCAAGTATTCTATTCCTACCCTTTTACGGCTTCATAGAGGTGTTTATCAGCCTGAAGTTGAGAATCCTGAATCTAGCACAACTCAGCCATACCCAAACATCCTGGCAACTGCTTATAGATGTTATGGGCTGCTATTAGATTTACTCCCTCTCTCCAATCTGGAAGGAGTTTCTAAGTTTCAAGGGACAATTATCTGACAGTGGGAAGGGAGATCTGAGATTTTTTTCTGAGATGCTTTAATAGGCCATTGAATTTAATACAATTAATTAATTAATTGATGCAGCTTCAGTCTCACTGGTTATGAGAATATTGTTTCTTACTGTAAAATTATTACCTTATCTAAAACTAGTTCCCTCAAATCTCGGGCTAGAACTTTTCTGAAGACATTTGGGGAGTATTTTTTAAACCCCTGAAGAAGAATAGTTCAGCAATACTGGTGTTTGGCTTTAGATTTTAAGACTCCCCATTCAAAAGCAAATAGAACTTCAGATTCAGGAGCAAAAAGAATGCAAAAGAAAGTATCTTGTAAATCTATTACTTCACATCAGGCAAAATTTCCAAGTGAAGTGGAAAGGAGGTTGCAAGGATTAGATATCATAGGAAGAATATCCTCCACTTTTTGGCTTATTTTTCTTAGAGCCTGAACAAATTGTTCCTGAATTCCAAGTTTTCTTAAACTTTTAACAGGCCAATTGAGGGTAAAATGAGATGTGTCCCACTTCCCTTCCCCTCATTGCCAGGAACTCAGTTTTAAGGTTTATGGCGGGGGATCTTATTAGCTAAGAGGGAGTACATTTAGTGAGCAAGGGGTAGTGCCTAGAATTTTATTTTAGCTTACATTTCCCCCCTTTTAGTCAATATTTTCCAGAGGTGGAAAACATGGCTAAATGTTTAGGCAAAATGGCTAAGTGTTTATTTTGTCCTATTATTGCTAGAGTAGTGTGACTACCTGCCCTTATCTCTCTAGAGGTGCCTATGGCCACAGGACTTAAAGTCAAAAGACTTATGGCCAGGAGTTCAAGACCAGCTTGTACAAGAGCGAGACCCCATCTCCAAGAAAAAATAAATAGATAAAATTTAGCCAGGCCTAGTAGCTTGTGACTGTAGTCTCAGCAACTAGGGAGTCTGAGGTCTGAGAATCACTTGAGCTTAGAAGCTTGAGGTTGCTGTGAGCTATGAGGAGGCCACTGCTCTCTAACCTGGGCAACAGAGCTTGACTCTACCTCAAAAAAATTAAAATAAGAGAGAGGCTTATAGCCAATTCAATGTTCTAGGCCAGATGGAAATGGAGGTGGACAGGCATTTATTGACACTTAAAAAGTTTTAAGCAATATAAGAACCAAAAGAACAAAAAACAAACAAAATGAATGACAAAAGTAAGTTTATAAAATAAACTTATCTGTTAAGCAAAGCATTGAGCTACTGTTAGACTCATAGGAATTTACTATACAGAACATAAGCATTCGTTAAAATCATTTGAGCTAAGAATTTAGAAACTTTTGAATCAGAATGAACAAACAACCTCTTAAATGAAAATATAATTCCCGCCTAGTTTTGAAAGTAACCAGAAAACAGAAGCTTACAGATAGCTAAATATTCAAATTATCTAGATTTTGTAGGTATTTGTCAAAGATGTTAAAAGGCTCAAAACATTTATTGTAAAGTAATAACAATTTGCTTAACCAAGAAATAAGATAATCAGAAGCCTTTAAAGACAATGCAGAAAAATCTAAACTTTTTAAAACTTAGTTTTTCTTAGTAATCAAAATACCTAATAAGAAAAGCACAGGAATTATCTTAATAAAGCATAAAATCTTTGCTCTTAGGCTAGTTCCTAAAACATAAAGAAAAACATTCTTTTGTCAAATTATTTTTATTTTTTAAAGGGAAAACTCATTTAGATATCTTGTAAGTCAAACCTCATGAAAAGAGTCCAAGAATTTATCAAATGTAAGATTTATGTCCAAGATCAGAAGTGAACACTGTATTATAAACAAAACAAGAAACTAGAAAACTAATACCTTAAGAAATATACAACTCTTAGTAATAGCATAGGAAGATTTGTTGACAATGTTGAACAATTCAGACATATCAAGAAGCTAAGGCAAAACATTGCTGTTTTGACCTTTAATGTGAACATTTCAGCATCTGACCTTAACAGCACATTTAGCACTAGAGGGAAAAAAATTATAGTAGCCAATGAAAAGGGTGAAGGAGAGGATTTTCATCTCATGCCTTCTCAAGGGAAGAAAAGCTAAGAGCAGTAAGACACAGCAAAAATTGAACTTCTGGGATATAAACCTGAGAAGTTTCAAAAGAAGGAGATTATAGAAAACCTCTTGCAAATTTATGACATTTATCTCATTTATAGTTACCTAATTTGTGTTAGTAGTTTGCATACTCATTTTGATAACAGCTCGTGACTCTTACATATATAATCAACATATATAAGCAATGTGATCAACTGTGCACGCAACATAGACATTTAATGCCTAAACAAATTTAATTACAACGCATTTTTATAAACAAAATTGGAAAGAGGGTAATGATTTTAAAACATAGTCCATGAAACAATCATAAAGTATAGTTTTAAGTATTAATTTTAAAATTTAAAAAACTACCAAAATAACAAACATTAAGTATTTTGGTAAGATTTGCTATTCTCAACAATGCAACATCCTTAAGTTCCATAAATACAGTAAATGTTTTAGAACACATCCTGTTTAAATATGTTAACAAATTTGATCTCTCTAAAATACCAATATCCCAGAATAAAATGTATTGACATGACATCACCTGACTGCAGACTGAATAAACCTCTAAAATCAAACTTTAGTATATCAAACAATGGCAAGAAGTCATAAGTATTTTTTATAAAGTAGCAAGATATCTACATAAATATGAATTAATTTATGTATAATATTTCCACAGAATAATACTGTTTTGTGATTCTCTTTGGATTCTAAAAATAACCATTTTTTTTCACTTTGAAATAAATTACTATGCAAAAATTTCCATGGATGGAAATGTCTTTCAACCTCCAAGACTTTAGGAAAGAGCTATCTTAATAATCTCCCATACTTTGAGATGGAAGTGACTTTTAACCTTCTGGAACTTACTACCTGCTACAAGAGAAACCATTATCAGAGGTGTCTTGCATCCTCCCAGACCTTAGACTGCACTTTTAATACCATTAAAAACAAATTTAAAGTAAACAAAAATAAAATAGAAACATAGTGGTTAACAGACTCCATATTTATGTGCCAAACACCAATACAGATACTTAACATAAAGAAAAATTCAAGACATTCCAGACAAATGAACTGCAGTTTCACCTAATAAATCCTGAGAATACCAAATCAAACAGGTTTGCTCCTACTCTAACAAATGATTGGGAAGCTTATCCAACTCAAAACTAATGAGCATTCCCTCAAGTTTCTCTAAATTGAGAGGAGAGTTTCCCAGTGTACAGTATCTTCAAATAGCACTCACCCATCTGGAAGGATGAAAATATCAAAATCAAGAGGTCTTTCCTTCCAATGCAACAAGGGGGTAATCATCGATGCATTGGAGACGAGTAACAAGGGAGCAGGTGGGAGACTTCCTTAGCCACCCTCCAGGAAATATGGCCAGGTAGCTATACTAAGGAAGATTATGAGCCTTTCCTTGTTACAGCCACAAAAATATGAGCAATGCTATTCTGGACAAGGACACAAAACTGTTCTTAAAACTACAGGGAGATTTTAGCCTAGGCTGTGGGATTTAGCCTAGGCATTAGGGGAACTGTGGTGGGAGAGATACATGGGATAATGGGAAGCTTGGGGTTCATGCTGGAGGAGCTGTGAGGCCATGGCTTCCAGGTGACTGGGGCTTTCTCATTGCCCAGATCCCACAAAGTACCTGCAAGTCTTCTCAGGTGGCATCTGTGGTATCTTTGGTACTTATTCTGCTCAAATCCCCTATTTGGGAGAGGGTGCTTGGCTCCCAGTCACAGGACCCTCTTCAATTCCAAAAGTTAAAACTCACAGCTCTAAAAAAATAGCAGCACAAAAAGGAAAACAAAACAAGATATCAAACAGTATGATGAATACCATCCCACATGTGAATACTAACAATAAACATAAATGGTCTAAATGCCTCATTCAAAAGACATGGACTGGCTGTGTGTATAAAAGAGCATAACTCAAGTATTTCTAACTTAGAAATCACACAGACTAGATGAAGGGATGGAAAAAATCTTCCACACAAATGGAAATGGAAAGAAAATGGAATGGAATGGAAATAGCCATTCTTAATCAGATAAAATAGACTAAGTCCACAATGGTCAAACAAGACAAAGATGATCACTGTATAATGATAAAGGGAGCAATTCAGAAAGAAGTCACAGCAATCTGAAATATATATACACCTACCACAGGATTCATAAAGCAAATCTAAGCAAAGAGACAAACAGTAACATCATTATGGGCCTTCATCACCCCACACATTATCTGTCTAGACAGATAATTGAAGCAGAAAATAAATTTTAAAAATATTGGCTGTAAACAGAAAAATGGATCTAACAGAAATATACAGAACATTCTACCTCAAAATTACAGAATATACATTATTCTCATCAGCACATGAAGTATTCACTAATTACAATCAAATCTGAGGCCATAAAACATGTTTCAGAAAATTTGAAAAATTTAACTTTTACCGTGAATCTTCTCAGACCAAAGTACAATAAAAGTAGAAGTCAATTCCAAGAGAAACACTAAGATCTACACAAAATCATATAAACTAAACAACCTACTACTGAATGGTTCATAAGTCAATGATTAAATCAACCTGAAAATTGAAAGTTTTCTCAAAGTGAATGAAAAAGGAGGCACAAGATATCAAAATCTGTGGGATACAGCAAAAGGATTCCTAAGAGGAAATTTCATAGTCTTAGATACCTACATCAAAAAGATAGAACTATCACAAATTAACAGTCTCATGTCACATCTCAAAGAACTGGAAAAGGAAGACCAAACTAAACTCAAAGCCAGCAGACAAAAATAAATAACAAAGCTCAGAAAATAACTAAACAAATTAGAACCAAAACAAACAAAAAACCCAAAGATTCAACAAAACAAAAAGTTGGCACTTTGAAAAGATAAACAATATTGACAAACTTCTATCTAGGACTTAATCAGAAATAGAAAAAAATCAAATAAATTCAATAAGAATGTAAATGGAGATATTCTAAATGATATCATAGAAATGAAAAATATCATTCATGAATACTAAGATCATCTCTGTGCACATAAACTAGAAAATGTGGAGAAAATGGATAAATTCTTTGAATCACAAAACCTCCAAACATTCAATCAGGAAGAAATAGAAATCATATACAGACCAATAATGAGCAATGAGAATAACATAGTAATAAAAAATCTCCCAATAGGCTTGGTGCCCATCGCTCAGTGGTTAGGACATTGGCCACATACACCAGGGCTGGCAGGTTTGAACCCAGCCCAGGCCAGCTAAGCAACAATGACAACTATAACAAAAAATAGGCAGGCGGGGGGAGGAGCCAAGATGGCGGTCTGTAGCCAGCTTTCTGCAGACGCTCCTGTCCAGAAGGAGAGTTAAAGGACAGAAATTTAGCAAGAAAGCCAACGGTTTGGAGCTGAGTCAAGAGACAAGGTCGAGGAACGCACAT
>CAUYON010092906.1:0-26850 GCA_963573935.1 Arctocebus calabarensis
CCTGTAGTTCCAGCTACTTGGGAGGTGGAGGCAGGAGACTCACTTGAGCCCAGGAATTGGAGGTTGCTGTGAGCTGTGATGCCACAGCACTCTATCCAGGGTGACAGCTTGAGGCTCTGTCTCAAAAAAAAAAAAAAAAAATAACCCTAATGATAATTAAATCACAATGGCTAAGCGTAGGGTTTCCTGAGAGATTCCTAAGTGCAGAGACGTGACCCACTGCAACCCATGCTTGCAGGGAGCCAACGTATGGGCATGCCAGTCAGTAAAGTGGACGCAATCCAGGCTTTCTGAACACAAGGCAAACAAGGCAGAAGGGCGGGCAGGGAGCTAAATGGCAGCAAGGGGGCGAGACCACGCAGGCCGAGCGGTGGAATGCCACTGGAAGTTGTGCAACCAAAGAGGAACAACATCAGATCTCACTTTAGAAATGTGACTGTGATGAGAAAAACGGTGGAAAGGGGCACAATTAACAGCTGAGAGACCAATCAAAAGACTAGAAAAGTAGTAATGGTGAGAAATGGCAGGAACTGAATCAGAACAGTGACATAGATGTGGGGAGAAGAGGTGGGAATGCTCAGAAAACAAAACTGGCAACACTAGATCAACATCCCAAGCTAACAGTAAGCCATCCTGCAGTCATCCACAGAAATCATCCCTTTCCTCTTTGGACAAAAATACTCTTAAATCCCCTCTCCTGAACACCTACCTAATTTGTTTCATGGTGAGTCATCACCAGCTTTGTTGGAAAAGACAATAATGAGAACAGTGAGACCAATGGTCCAGAAGACTTCACCTCCGGCGGCCTGTAGCAGGGTCACCTGTTGCTGAGGAATGACAAACACCTGGATTTTCATTCCATTTTGGTGGTTTAGGCAGTTATTTTCCAGCCCTGATTTAAATTAAAGAACCAGCTCAAACTTCCTACCTTCAGGGCAAGCGATGGCTAGGGATAAGTGCACTTCATAGGCTATTAGACAGATGTCTGGAGCAAGAATTCAGCTTAAGGGTGCTGTAAAACTTTCTGTATCAAAGAAAGCCTGACACTCAGAGCTGTGGTCCTCAGAGCCCCCAGGAAGCAGGAGCAGGCTGACCTTTCCCTCAGCTAAACCATCATGTTGTGAAATTACTGTTTGTGAGTCAGAAGCCTGGTAGGTGGCACAGACTAAATATAACAATGGGCAGGCTATCCAATGCATCAACAACCTTTTTCCTTCAGGACAAAGGCAGATAACCCTCTGAACATAAACAAAAGCAGTATATAATATGACAAATAGCCAACACAATCTGAAAGTGATTGCGGTTTTAAATGAAAATATAAGATGTAAACTGATTTCAGTTGGAGCGAGCTGGAAGCTGTAGAGAGCTGGAAAAAAGCATTGCTCACACCTTTACAATAACGGAAAAAAAGACTAGGTAAACCAACTTTCCCTGACTGATCAGAGAACTGAAGTCACAGGGAAAACAGCTAACCTGAAATGTGGAGAAAGGCAACTGCAGAGGGGAGTAGGACCCCAATATTGCCAACACAGGGCTCTGCCAAATGCCAGGCAAGCCAACAAAAAGGTTCAGCTGGGCTCTTCAATGAATGACTAAAGACCTAGCACAGGGCTTCAGACAGGGGCTTGCCTGCTTTCCTTCCAGGAGCCCAGTAGGAAGATAAGGAAGGACCCCGAGAAGGCTTCTCCTTGGAGCCCCTGCACCAGCCCAGTCTCCCCATTTCCCTTACAGAGTCAAAGCAGGTGAAGAACAGTGACGCCCACAGCAGCAGGAGGCCGCTGCTGGAAACCCACTGCCACTGGGGAAGGGGGGTGGCAGCCCAGACTCACCGCCCTATCTCCCTACAAACGGAGAGCCTTAAAGGCAGGTGGTGTGACGGGCTGCAGGGGCTGGTGCAGATATGTGAGCAGATGAGAAGGTTTGAAAAAGCCTAGGAACAAAGTAGAAGGGGATCCTGGATACAGCCTGCAGGAATTGTGATATTTGACAACGAAGAGGAAAAGGAAGAGTCTCCAGATGAAATGGACAGACAGCTGCCTCAGCAGCAAAAGGAAAAGCAGGAGTGTGGGAAGAGAACGAATCCAGTAGCACAGAGCTGGGAACTGGGAATTAAAAGGCAAACAGGATCCTGGCCCTACCCTCCTGAGGCACACAGTGGAGTGCAAAAGACCAAACCGTGAAGGCACAGTTCCATCTGTGGGGACGGTGTGGGCACAGGGGTGTGCCCAGAAGGGGGAGGGGAGGGGGCCTGGTAGGCCAAGGCCTTGTCTGACCTCCCGTCACTGCTATAGTGAGAACAAGTAGGAAGTACCCTCCCAACACCCCAACATAGTGAGCGCTCAGATATTTATGCTCTTTCTGTCCCCTGTACTCCCTGGCCACAAGAAAAAAACCCAAGTTTCAGTAAAGTCCCTGAGCATGTCTGTGGAAAAAATCTTGGAATTTCAAAGAAAAAAAGAATTAAGGCATTAATATTCCAATCCCCTTTGTCTTTGAATTCTGGCTAGTTTAGGATGAGTCTCTGTTTTTAAAAACTAGACTGAGACCCCGACTAATATCATACTGAATGGAGTAAAACTGAAAGCTTTTCCACTTAGAACTGTAACCGACAAGGCTGTCTTCGTCCCCACTACTCAGTACAGTGCTGGAAGTTCTACCAAAAAAAAACCGGCAAGAGAAGGAAATAAAGGGCATTCAAATGGGGGCAGAAGAGGCCAAACTCTCACTCTTTGCTGATGATATGATCTTATACTTAAAGAATCCCAAAGACTCAACCACAAGACTCCTGGAAGTGATCAAAAAATATAGCAAGGTCTCAGGATATAAAATCAATGTCCACAAGTCAGTAGCCTTTGTATGTGCCAATAACAGCCAAAATGAGAAGCTAATTAAGGACACAATTTCCTTCACAGTAGCTTAAAAAAAAGAAATACCTAGGAATATACCTAACAAAGGAGGTGAAGGACTTCTATAAAGAAAACTATGGGCTCGGCGCCTGTGGCGCCAACCACGTACACCTGAGCTGGCGGGTTCGAATCCAGCCCGGCCCGCCAAACAACAATGACGGCTGCAACCACAAAATGGCCAGGCGTTGTGGTGGGCGCCTGTGGTCCCAGCTACTTGGGAGGTGGAGGCAAGAGACTCGCTTGAACCCAGGAATTGGAGTTTGCTGTGAGCTGTGATGCCATGGCACTCTATCCAGGGTGACAGCTTGAGGCTCCGTCTCAAAAAAAAAAAAGAAAACTCCGAAACCCTAAGAAAAGAAACAGCAGAAGATATTAACAAATGGAAGAACATACCATGCTCGTGGCTGAGAAGAATCAACATATTTAAAATGTCTATACTTCCCAAAGCAATGTACAGATTCAATGCAATCCCCTTTAAAATACTAACATCATACTTTCAAGATTTGGAAAAAATAATTCTTTGTTTTATACGGACCCAGGAAAAAACCCATATAGCCAAGGCAATTCTTAGTAATAAAAACAAAGCCAGGGGCAACAGCCTACCAGACTTTACTACATGGCCATAGTAATCAAAATAGCATGGTATTGTCACAAAAATAAAGACACAGACATCTAGAACCAAATAGAAAACCATGACATCAACCTAATATCTTACAGCCACCTTATCTTTGATAAACCACACAAGAACACACATTGGGGAAAAGAATGTCTATTCAATAAATGGTGCTGGGAGAACTGGATAACCACATGTAAAAGACTGAAACTAGACCCGCACCTTTCACCACTTACAAAAATTAATTCAAGATGGATAAAAGATTTAAATCTAAGACATGAAACAATAAAAATCCTCAAAGAAAATGTGAGGAAAATACTTGAAGATATCAGCCTGGGGAAAGATTTTATGAAGAAAATTTCTGTGGCAATTGCAACAACAACAAAATTTTTTTGCCCAGGGCTGGGTTTGACCCCTTCGTATGTGGGGCTGGTGCCCTTTTCCTTTGAGCCACAGGCACCGAGCAACAACAAAAATAAGTAAATGGGACTTAATTAAACTGAAAAGCTTCTGTACAGCTAAGGCAGTGGCTGTCAACCTTCCTAATGCAGCGACCCTTTAATACAGTTCCTGTGAGTTGCAACCCACAAGTTGAGAGCTGCTGAGCTAAGGAGACAACAAACAAAGCAAATAAACAACCTTCAAAAAGAGAAAAGATATTTGCATATTACGAATCAGACAAGGCTTAATAACTAGGATCTACAGAGAACTCAAGTTAATCAACAACAACAAAAAAAATTAACAATCCTATCCATCACTGGGCAAGAGACATGAACAGATCCCTCTATAAGGAAGACAGACAAATGGCTAACAAACTTATGAAAAAATGCTCATTGTCCCTAATCACCAGAGAAATGCAAATCAAAACCACCCTGAGATATCACGTAACCCCAGTGAAAATGGCCCACATCACAAAGTCCCAACGCTGCAGATGCTGGCATGGATATGGAGAGAGGGGAACACTTTTACACTGTTGGTGGGGCTGCAAACTAATACAGCCTCTTTGGAAAGAAGTATGGAGAATCCTCAAAGAACTCAAACTCCCATTTGACCTCACAATTCCACTACTAGGCATCTACCCAGAAGAAAAAAACATTTTATCATAAGGACTTTTGTACTAGATAATTTATCACAGCTCAATTTACAATCGCCAAGATGTAGGTATAACCTAAATGCCCATCAACTCAAGAATGGATTAACAAATTGTGGTACATGCACACCACATGGAACACTATTCAGCCATAAAAAAAGATGGTGAATTTGCATCTTTTGCAATATCCTGGATGGAGTTGAAACACATTCTTCTTAGTAAAGTATCACAAGAATCGAAAAACAATTATCCAATGTACTCAATACTAACATGAAGCCAGTCGATGATCTCATGTATGCCCACATAGGAGAAAAACTCACTTCAATTCAAGTTGGGGGAAGGACTAACGAGGGGGATTGGGGTATTCACACTGAATGGGCACGGGGTGGGGGTGTTTGGTACCCCTTTTATGGGTGGGACATAACCACGAGAGGGCATCTATCAAACAAAATCAAATATTTTGACCTGGTTGTTTGTACCCTCACATTAACCTGAAATAAATTTACTTTTTAAAAAATAAAAATAAAAAAGTAAGACTGAGGGCAGTGCCTGTGGCTCAAAGGAGTAAGGCGCCGGCCCCATATGCTGGAGGTGGCAGGTTCAAACCCAGCCCCAGCCAAAAACTGCAAAAAAAAAAAAAAAGTAAGACTGAGAATTCAAAAAATTAGTATTTATTTTCAAGAGGAGCAACAGACTAGTAGAAAAATATTGAGCAAGTGTCCCAGTCTCAAAGCCCAGTAACTAGGGGAAGAAGCAAGTTATGTGAGTGAATATTACATGTTCTAAAGTAAAAGCTCTCAAAAGTAATTCCTGGCCGCAATGATAAGTTGAAGCATCCATTATCATTAAATTATAGAGAAATAAAATATAATGAAATGCCAAATAGAAATTTTTCTTTAAAACTAGTCTCCAGTTCCCAGATTGAAAAAAAAAAACTAAACTAACCTGAACCAACTTCACATAGGCAGAATTGTCTTATACCAAGAGGCATTTCAGGCAAGAAGAAATGCGTTTTCCTGTGGAGACAGAACAGAGCCTGACAGGAGCTCACCAAACTGTGTGGCTGGTTACTAAACTGCAGGCTGCGAGCCCAGCGCCCGCAGAGTCTGCCTGCACTCCAGCCCCTTGGCACGCCCCCCGGCTGGGAACTACATCCCTCACCTCAGTCATCTCACTAGTCACCTGCCACACCCAAGTGAATCTCAGGGGACACCGCCAAACCAGCTCACTCACCGTCTTAAAACAGAGTCTCCATCATACCAAACTTCTTTTAAAAAGCTTTCAGTGGCTCCACGGTTTCTTCCCAATAAAGCCCAATTACTTCTGGAGTTTCTGGCCTTCCAAGGCCTAAGTCTGCCATTACCACCCAGAATTTTCCTCCTCCTGGGTCCTCTGAGCTACCAGTACCTGCCTGTTGGAGGTAACCCCGTTGCCCCCATCCTCTGAGCTACCAGGACCTGCCTGTATGGGGGTCACCCCGTTGCCCCCATCCCTACTCAGTAGTGTTGAGCTCATCTTAGACCCCATCCAAGTCTCACCTTCGCTCTTCTGAGTGAATGGCTTTTGTCAGTGGAGGAAACAGAAAGATGAGCAGGTTTAAAGTGAATTACAGTACATCGGAGTTGGGTTTTTTGGGTTGTTTTTTTTTTGAGACAGAGTCTCATTATGTCACCCTCAGTAGAGTGCCATGGCGTCACAGCTCACAGCAACCTCAAAGTCTCGGGCTTAAGCAATTCTCTTGCCTCGGCCTCTCAAGTAGCTGGGACTACAGGCAACTGCCACAACATCCAACTATTTTTTTGTTGCAGTTTTCATTGTTGTTTTAGCTGACCCGGGCTGGGTTCGAACCCACCAGCCACAGTGCATGTGGCTGGCGCCCTAACCACGGTGCTATGGGCGCTGAGCCCATATCAGAATTTACACAGGTTAAATTTGAAATACTCTGAGGAATGCCAGGTGAAAATGTCAGGAAGCCAGGTGAAAATATAAAAGTGGAATTCAAGATCAGAAATAAAGATTTCAGAGTTGTTACCATAGTGCTGGAGCTTGTGAAATCATTTAAGGAAAATACAGGGTAAGAAAAGGATTAAGGACAAGACTGTCAGGAATATCAATAGCTGGAATGCAGGCAGTGAAGGAGACTCAAGAGGAAAGACCCATGTGGTAAAGGAAGGGCCAGGAGACCAAAGCATCTCAGCCTGAGAGAAGGCCTATGCCCCAGCCTGAGCCATCTGACAGTGACTGGTAAGTGGGGACCGTGGAACAGGGAAGGGGGGTCCAAAGCCTCATTTCAGCAGTCTGAAAAGTCCAAAAAGGCAAGAGAATGCAGAGGGGCAGCTGGAGAGGGAGCCAGAGAGAAAGTGGTATGGAAAAGTTTATTTTGTTATGTCCAGATTTTTAAAGTAGACAAAGATTGAGGTTATCCACTGAGGGACTGGTACCAAACCACTCCAACCTTGGGTTATGGAAGACTCCCCAGAGGAGTGGGTCAGAACACAGATCCCAGCCCAGTCCCCACAAAGAGGGGTGTGGAAGAGCTAGGTGGGCTGAGGCAGGGGCTCCAACCTTTGTGGCACCAGGGACTGGTTTTACACAAGATTTTCCCACAGGTGGGGGGACAGGCAGGGGAGCTCAGGCGGTGATGCTATGTAGTCCTGTTCCTAACAGGCCAGGGAGAGGACCAAAGGGCTGAGGAATCTACATTTTAGCAAGTTCCCGCTGACTAAGTACCATGACTTAGAGTTCAAAAGTCCAAACAGGATTCCTGATCCAGAACACAAGCCACAGAACTAGTCTCTGACGAGTAGCAACACATCTTCTAAGACAGTGGTTCTCAGCCTTCCTAAAGCCGCAGGCCTTTAATACAGTTCCTGCGGGTCACGACCCACAGGCTGAGAACCCCTGTTCTAAGATCAAATAGATGGAAAGGAGGAAGCTGAGAAAGCCTCCATCTATCCCTGAAGAGGG
The DNA here is from genome assembly GCA_963573935.1 of Arctocebus calabarensis. Lineage (NCBI taxonomy): Eukaryota > Metazoa > Chordata > Mammalia > Primates > Lorisidae > Arctocebus > Arctocebus calabarensis. The sequence goes on from CAUYON010092906.1 coordinate 7,577, forward strand.
CCACCTGGTGAGAGGAAGGGGCTTTTCACAGGGGGGCACACTGACAATAGCCAAAACTGGGTACATAGTTTTTGAATGAATGGATGTTTAATAGTGGGAGAGCCCTTACATGCAGATAAGCATATTTTCCCCACAGCACTAAAATTACTGCGTTTAGACAAATGCTACTCACCAAAGTCAACTGGTCCCTTCTCAAGACACAAAAGCAGCAGATAATTCAAAGGACAAGGTCTACCACGCACTGCCTATCACCCCCATCTGCCAAGGGTGGGAGACAGCTCACATGGTAGATAGGCCCATTCTTTTTTTTATTTTTTTAATAGCCCCATTTTTTAAAAAGTGTCCATTTGTCCAACAGAACTGTGACGTACCTTTATAACAACCCTAAAGAAGCAGGTAGAAATACTGTTCTGTTTGTTCCATAAGGGAGGTGAGAAGCAGGGAACAAACAGTAAGATGAGCTCCCATGGTAAGCAGGGCCCCTGGCGCTGAGCCAGGACTTGGAGGAATCATTCTGCCTTTCCTGTTTTGTAAAACACATTCGACCAGATGACATCTACCATCTCACTTCATCCTGTGACGCCAAGGATCACTATTTCCCATATTGAAATTGAAATGCCACATTTAATTATCACATCTAACAGAAACTGTCAGCAGGGAAAGCTGGCATTTCTCTTACAAAACTGAGAGCCAAAAAGCACACAGATAAAGGAAACTAAATTAAGAATTAATTAATTGCCAAGGAAACCAAAAGCAGGTGATGCTTTCATTCCACTGTCAAGAAACAGCAACCCCTGAAGGTAATTTTCATCTAAAGCATCAATCCCAGTCAAATCCAAGCACTAATTTATCAGTCTGTCTGGGACCTCGCCGTGCTCAGACGCAGCACTCAGACACAGAGGGCACAGCCAGCAGCCTGTCCTGATTGTCCAGATAATGCCTTGATGAAAAACTTCTTGGATAAAAATAGTTTTCAGTCTTACCACATGAGAAAGCTGCTATACAAAAGTATTATTATATTACCAAGACATTGTTTCATTCTTTTTAAACATTTTTTTGTAAATCACCCTACTGATTGACAAAATAAACAGATAGCTTAATAAATGATTATGAAGCAAACACCCTGAAAGCCACCACACGGCTCAAGTAATAGAATCCTGCCAGCCACCCAGAAGCCCCAGCATGCCTCACTCTGGTTCTCATCCCCTCCCTGGCCCCAGAAGGCCCACTGCCCTGACCTGGGGACAGTCACATCCTCGCTGTTCCTTGTCATTTTACCACCTAAGCACACACCTGTAACACCATGGTTTAGCTGTGCCTGTTTGTTACTAAATATGTGATTTAACTCTTTTCAACTACGAGTAACCCTGTTATCCCTTTCTACATTTTGTTTTGTATATGTCAAATATACCTCACTTAAAATTGGCCAGCATTGGGTGGCGCCTGTGGCTCAGTGAGTAGGGCACCAGCACCATATACCGAGGGTGGCAGGTTCAAACCCGGCCCCGGCCAAATTGCAATTAAAAAAAAAAAATAGCGGAGCGTTGTGGCAGGCACCTGTGGTCCCAGCTACTTGGGAGGCTGAGGCAAGAGAATCGCCTACGCCAAAGAGCTAGAGGTTGCTGTGAGCTGTGTGACGCCATGGCTCTCTACCGAGGACGACAAAGTGAGACTCTGTCTCTAAAAAAAAAAAAAAAAAGATTGGCCGGCACGGCCGTTTTCAAGAGTAGAGATTAGCGATCAGCGACACTAGGGGCCTCTCGCTGCTGAGCAGCCATCACCACCATCCGCGTCCAGGACTCCATCCCTTTTCCTCACTTGTAGTTTATTTGTTGAAGAAAACAAGTGGTTTGACTGCAGAGTTTCCTGGAGTCTGGACTGCTATGTCCCCATGGTGTAGTTTAACACGTTCTTCTGTCCTCCTAAGTCCTGTAAATTAGTAGGTAGAGCTAGGTAGAGCTGGGGAGCTGATCAGCCTCAGACAGGATTTGGGGGCGACACTAATTCCCAGAAGGTGCTGTGTTCTCTGACCAGGAGGGACATAATTTGTCTCTTATGTTGCCATATGGATTTTTCTTTTAGAGACAGAGTTTCATTCTATCACCCTCGGTAGAGTGCTGTGGCGTCACAGCTCACATCAACCTCCAGCTCTTGGGCTTAAGCGATTCTCTTGCCTCAGCCTCCTGAGTAGCTGGGACTACAGGTGCCCGCCACAGTGCCCGGCTATTTTTTGTGGCAGTTTGGCCGGGCCAGGTTCAAACCCACCACCCTTGGTTTATGGGGCTGGCACCCTATTCACTGAGCCACAGGTGCCACCCATATGGATTGTTTTGTTTTGTTTTTCCGTTCCAGCTGTACCCCACCCTCACCCAACTGCAACTGCCGGAGTGAAGCTTCTGAATCCCTGCGGGTTGAGCCTGACCTCTCGGAATCCCTTTGTGTGCCACCCACTTGTCTGCCTGCCCCTCATTATTACCATCCAGTAATCTATTAGGGACCTCAAGATGGTAACATTCTAGCTCTAGCATCCCTTTTTCAATTGTTAGCTGGAATCAACTATTAGGCTATCCAATGGTACAGTTTGTAGGAAATGGCATAATAAATACTAATTATCATTTTTTTAAATAATGAACCAAGTTTTCCAAAGGTGACCAATTCTTTTGAGCAGAATTGGGAACTAAGAGATTAAAACATAGTTACCCTTATGGATGCTCGGGTTACGAAAGTGTCTTTCTTTTTTTTTTTTGAGACAGGGTCTCACTCTGTTGCCCAAGCTAGAGCACCATAGTGTTAACCTAGCTCACAGCAACCTCAAACTCCTGGGCTTAAGGAATCCTCCTGCTTCAGCACCCCCAGGTAGCTAGGACTACTGGTGCCTGACAAAACACCCAGCTATTTTTTCTTTGTTTAGTAGAAACAGGGTCTTGCTCTTGCTCAGACTGGTCTTGAACTCCTGAGTTCAGGAATCCTCCCGTCTTGGCCTCCCAGACTGCTAGGATTACAGGCGTGAGCCATCACGCAGGCCTGGTTGGCCCCTTTTCAACACAACCTCAGTCCTCTCTAGTGGCTCCCATAGGTTTGATAAGAGGCTCCAAGATCACTTTACTACTCCAACTCCTGTTACAGACCTGGAATTGGTTATTTCCCTAGGAAGCACTGGCTTCTTTCAGTAAGAAAGAATATTCTCATGGAAGAAGCCCAAATGTCCATCGACCCAAGGTCAGCATTATTTGGGGCAGCAAAGAGACCGAAGTAGAAGATGTTCAACCCGTCTAACTCCTGGGAAGTTTTCAGCCTTCTCGAGGTCACGTTCAATGTGGGATCTAACATTTCATGTGGTGTCAGCCCTGTCGCCTAAGCCTCCAAGCACTCTTAACAGGAGCCACTTAGCATAATATCTAAGATTATTCATGTCAGGATGCACTGGACTTATTCATTATTTCAATGGGAATTACCACGTCCCTACAAAAGTTGCTAGAAGGTGACAAGTCAGAAAGTTAAAGAAAAAGGAGCTACACTAATGTTAGCTTCAAAGGCACTCTTTTTCCCCAAAATGAAAACTATTTTTTCCTTGAAAATAAAAGAAACGTGTTTACTATAGAAAGTCAAATCACAGAAGAAATACTCTGGCGTCTTTTCCTCTTTTTATAAGGATACAAATTCTACTGGATTAAGGCACCAGCCAGAAGTTAAAATTCATTTAACTTTAGTTACCTCCAAATACAGTAAAATCTCAGATGCTTTCCAGCTCTTGACATAGTATTTCCACCAACAATTTATGGTAATGTCCATTATGCTTTACAGACAATGTATTATTTAACTAACTTTAGGCTAATAGTTTTTAAAATAGAATCTTACTCTATTTGCAAATTTTTATGTATTACATTGAGGGCTAGGCCTTCAACATACGAAGGGGGAGCACAGTTCAGTCCATAATATCTTCCCATAAACGTTTCACAGAGGGACACAATTATAAGAGGAACTTTACTTCACAAATGCAATCCATGTAACCTGGTTCTTTGTACCCTCAATGAATCCCCAACCAAAAAAAAAAAAGTTTCTCAGACTTTTAAGTTAGTGTCAATATAGATATACGACCATGATGGTTTCATAATATTCCTTCATTTGGAATATGCCATCATTTAATTATACTTATGTTAATTCTAAATTTTTTGATGCTCTACTGCAGTGAAAATACATTTTATATATCTATCACATATATGTTTGTAGCATTTTCCAATAATTTCTTCAGGTTAAGAATCACCTTGTCCATTTAGACTTAGGGAATAGGCCTAAGAAAATGCTGCAATTCTGACTATTGCTATGAGTAATGAAGTCTTATCACATTCGTGAAACTGTGATGGCTCAACTTATTGGCTTTGCCTAGAAAATAAAATCTCAGGTGTTTTCTACCTCTTAACATACATTTTTACCAACAATTTATGACATTGTCCATTATCATTTGCAGAAAAAAAAAGTACTATCGACCTCTTCACACCTCAGGCTGATACTGTTCCAAAAACACTAGAATCTTGTATTTGCAAATTTTTATAGGTTTATTGTCCATTCCTATCGCTTCTTCTGAAAACATCCATTTTTCCATTGAGTCTTTTCTGCATAAAGTTGAAAGAGTTCTTTGTACATGAAGAACATCAGCATTTTATATGTTACATGTTTATAGAAGGGTTTATTTCAACCTAAGTATATGTTTTATTTTTTTCTAAGTTGAAACTAAAAAAAATACTTATGGATATTGCCTAGGGGTTTTGTGTCCTCTCTTCTTCAAAATAAGTGACTGTTATTCCTTTGCATAAATTCAGATGGGTCACACGTTGGCACACTAACCCACCCCTAAACACATGCTTCCTAATTTATTTATCGAATTTGGTGAAAGTGAGGTGGCTGCCAAAGCAGAGAGGCAAATGCTCCCTATCTTAGTGTCACTTCCTCTGCCCACACCCTGATATGCTTGTGACAGGTGACAGCGGGGTAGCACTGCAATACTACCCTGCCTATGCCAAGCTGCCCCTCCATCTTTTTATACTTGGGACTCACCTTCCTTTTGTGGAAGGCTTGAACAGACAATTGCTTAAGGAATGCGGTACCAAGATTGGCCTCTTGAGACCAAATTCAGTTTGACTGCATCTTCACCTGTTGTATTCCTATTTTGCAGACTTTAAACTATTTTCATACTTTGCTTATCCAGAAAATTTTTAGTCATTTTTCAAAGATTCCCATCTCACTTCCCCATCTCACTAGGATTTTAATTAGGATTGCATTAAATATACCATTTAAGGAGAATTGACATCTGATCCATAGCATATTCTTATTTTTGCTAAGAATCCTTCCATATATCTCACATTATGTTATTTTATTATTCCACATATTTCTTTGTAAGTTTCAACCTTATTTATTATTGATAGCTTATTCTGTTTTCTAACTGGTTGCTTTATAGTTAGTATATATAATAAGTAAAAGCCATTGTCTTTTGTATATTTTATAACTGGCCATTTAACTGAACATCTATTGGCACTAATAGTTTTTCAGATGATTAGTTGCAAATAGTTACACCTTAAGTTTTTTTAAGTTAGCTGCATTTAGGATAGCTGATAAAATAAAAGACCACAAATTATTCAGATAAGGAGACCATTTTTCAGTATGAGAATTTCCCATGCAATACTTTAGACACACTAATACTATAAAGCTATTTGTTGTTTATCTGAAATTCAAATTTAATAGGTGTTTTGTATTTTTATTTGCTAAATCTGGGAAGTCTGCTTGCATTGCTGGAGTTACAAGAATCAAGCCAGATAATGAAGATGATAGCATAATGATGATAAAATCATTTCTGATTTTACTAGGAATGATTTCACAATGTTTCTCTGTTACATACATTAATAGCTGCTGATTTTAGTTATTATAAGTTCAACAGGACCAGAGATGATTCACAAGGTTGTAAACTCAATCCTAGCACAGTGGCTGACATGTAGTATGAGTTCAAAGGATACTAAGTGAATGATAGATATGTTTTATTATGTTAACAACTTTATTTTCTTTTCAGACAAGGTCTTGCTCTAATGTTCAGGCTGAAGTGCAGCGGCACAATTATAGCTCACTGTAACCTCCAACTCCTGGGCTTAAGCAATGCTCAGCTGGGGCCACAGGCACCCACTATAACACCTGGCTTTTTCAATTTATTTATAGAGACAAGACCTTGCTATGTTGCTCAGGATAGAAAGTTTAAGAGAGAAAATCACATAGCTTACATTGTATTGTATTGTGTTTTGTAAAACCACATAGGGATGTTTAACTCAAGCAGCAAAGAAGAATGCATAATCAGATATGAAATATCATAGAAGTTAATGGCAATTAAGAGTTTAAGTTCAAGCCATATTGCCTAGGTTCACATCTCACTTTTTTAAACTGACTGCCTGATTCTGGTAAGTTTCCTGAGTCTCAGTTTGCATAATGTGTAAAACAAGAAAGATGACAGACATTTCTACCTCCAGATTTATTGTGAGGAATGGGAAAACCCACAGTAAATAATTACCACAGCACCTGGCACACAGTATTTTCATAAGTGATACCCATCAGATGTTAGTATGGCTAATGAGCACCTAGCAGGGACTCAGCACTGTTCTAAAGGGTTTACATATTTAATTTTAGATAACAAGAATGTCAACCTTCACCTTTGTTTTCCCTATTTCAGAAAATGAAAGCTAAGAAAATGAACTGTTTTCAGAAGTCTGTACTTTGGTAACAATAGAAGACTTACAAAAGACAATGTTGTGATTCTAAAATTGCATCGCGTCAGTATCGAGCTGTATTGATTTTTCTATTGCTGCTGTAACAGGTTACCACAAATTTAATGACTTAAAATATCACAAAATATTACCTCACAGATTCTGTTGGTCAGAAGTCTGGACCCAACATAGTTCTCAGAGTTTTGCAAGGCCAAAATCCAGGTGATGATGCCGGAATTTTAGGTTCTTGGTCTCGGTGATTCGAAGAAGGAATTGATGGACCACAAGAGTAGTGGTAAGCTGGATGTATTTACAGGAAAGAAGAATTACAAGTACAAGAAAAACCAAACCTCCAGGCAGAGAGGACCCAGGAGGGGAACAAACTCTTCTGCTCCCTCTCCGATGTCCAGCCGAGGTCTGCGTTGGAGGGGAACAAGCTCTCCTGTTCCCTCTCTAAGGTCCAGCCGAGGTCTGCCTTTGCGCTCTCTGCTCAGGGGTTTACATAGTCCTGGGGGTTGTTTTGCCGGAACATCTTAGGGCGTGGGTCTTCATCAGTTACAGCCAGCTGTCCAATAAAGACCCAGGCCCTGGAAACTGACATGACATTGGCCAGTCAGATATGCACGAGAAGGAGACAGCAAGGCCTATCCATGAAAATGTACTAGCCAGAAGAGCACGGGAAGGAGACAGCAAGACGCCGGTTAGGTGTGTTCCGCACAGGTGTCTGGCCCTTCCAGCAAGCTGGTTCCTCCATCCGCCACAGCATCAGCACCGCCAGGGCCAAGGCAGCGGTTGTCCTGCATCAGTGACACATCTTCCAAGCGGTTCTGGGGATGAACCCACTCCCAAGCCCAATCAGGTTGTCAGAATTCAGTTCCATGTAGGATCGAGCTCCCTCTTACCTTGAGCTGTTGGGAGCTGTTCTCAGTTGCTAGAGGCCAACCATTTCCCTTGGCTTGCTGCCCTTCTTCTCCCTTCAAAGCTAGTAAGGACAGAATGAATGTTGTCCCTCTTCAAATCTGGGAAGTCTGAAGGGTTCACCCTTCCTGATTGCCTGCCTCTTCCACTTGTAAGAGGTCATGTGATTGTATTAGACCCACCTAGACAATCAAAGACCTTATTTTATGGTCCACTGATTAGTAATCCTAATTCCACCTGCAACATCCATCCACAGAAGTACCTAGACTAATGTTTGACTAAGTAACCAAGATAAGACTCCATGGTGGGACATCTTTAGAATTTTGCCTATCACACTTGGGAACGTTTGGAAATTTAAATTTTCTGGTTCCACCCCAGACTTACTGAATTAGGAACTCTGGAGAAGGGTCCAGCAACCTATGGTTTAACGTGCCCTTCAGCTGATTCTGATTCACTTACTGATCAGTGGTACTGATTTTGAGTACCACTGAGATAAGTAGGAGGATTAAAGCATGTGGTTTGATTTCAAAAAAATTAAAAGTTAAGCCAAGGAAATCTGTTCTCAATTTTAAAGTATTTCTCTGAAAGGAACTTACTTTAATAAATTCTTTTACAATACATAATTATATTAATTACAGCAACTATTACTAATTTCAATTTTATCCAATGGTGATGGATGTCAGTTTAATTTTTAATTGATATAAATAAAATTAGTTTCTCCAAACCAAAATAAAAGTGTTATGTATGTTTCTTCTTGAAAAAGAATCTTGTTTAAAGGGTAAAGTGTGTCATCGTGGAGGATAATGTGTAATTAAGAGGACATGAGGAAGTCCACAAAGAAACTTCAACCCTAGATAGTAAGGGGGAGAGCCCTGAGGAAGAGGGTCCAGGCACCACACATCTCTTATTTAGTGTTTGCTTCCTTGATTAGCTCTTTTGTTTCTCATTTCTTCCGACTTCTTTCAAATGACATGAGACTGATGCAGAAGAAACTGGGCACAAGGGGAAGAGAGAAAACAAAATCTAGTTCTAGAAACTGAGTCTTCAGGGTTGGTTTCCCACTGGCCAGATTATGTATACATATGGTTTGCAGAAGTAGCCCAGAGAGGAATTATTTCCTGACTACATTAAACAAACCCTTTTAGCCCATATAAATATACTAAATGCTCTAAGTACCTTTTAAAAGGAAATAAGATTAAAATGACATGAAACTTTTTGCAAATGAAATGGCAAAAGACTGACATAGCTGCTCCAGCACTCTGTCGCATACCAAATCGTAATGAATCATCTTTGCATAAATTTGCCTATTATCTTTAAAATTGGGAGTGTGTAATTCACAGCTATACAGTAAACTTAACATATGAATCTTAGAAATTTTTGTTGTTTTTAAATTTCATTTCACACATCTTGAAAAACCCTAGAAGCTGAGAGCATATGACTGATTCTTTTACCTTGGTCAAGCTCAAAAGCCATCACATTAGCCTTCTAAGTCTATGAATTTAATTGAACTAGCCTATCACAATGTTTTGTTTTTGTTAGTTTTAAAAATTTATTTGAAAAGGTTTGGCAGATTGTGAAAATTGTTTAAATATGTGATAGAGGAGAGAGCTCCCTTCAATGTTTTACGAAATATCTCTAGTAAGGCAGATCTCATTGTTAAAACTTGTCCCTTGAGGGGAAGATTAGTTTAAAATAATACCAAATGGTCTTTCCTGCTAACCTTTTCTTCTCCCTTGTGTGTTTCTGAAGCAAAAACAGTGACAATTCCATTTCAAGCTAAAAAGAAACTTTCAAGGGCTCAACCTCAGCGCCTTGGCATCAGACCTGGTTTATCACTTCCCTCTGCAGGCATTTACACAAGAGTATTAACGTGGCATGTCTGTAAATTGAGACTCTCAGAGTTAAGGGTTAATCAAAATAATTTGGGTGATAGCAGTTAACTCTCTGGAGAATCTGAGTCCTGAGTCCTCATCAGACACTGGCTGCACAAGAGAAGGGGGAAAAAAGAAAAGAAAGAAACTGCTAAAGCCAGGGCTCTTTTAGTAGAAATCTCTAGGTCTCAGCTGGTGCACAAGCTCAATTATCGGCTTTTAGCTTAGTGCAAAGTCAAGGCCCCCCAAGGCCCTGCTGCTCCAGGCATTTTACTGGCTCATTAAATACAGGATTTTGCTTTTCAGCCCCAGCCAAACGTGATGTGCTATCCAAACAGAGAGTATGATGAGAACGAAATAGCTGACACATGCCTGCCTTCCTGCTCCTCCACGCTTCCCTCCCCACCCCCAGCCCATGCACTTCACTACAATCACAGATTCCTACAGGGAGAGATGGTGAGAGGCTCACTCCACTGTAGGAGAATCCAAACCTCAGTGACTCAGAAAGCCCGTTTGCAGCGTGTGTGTTAGATTAAGTCGATCAGATGGGAGCCTGCCCCAAGCACTCACAGAGTAGAAGATGACAATGAAGAAAAGAGACCCAGGAGATTCATATTACTAGATAAACATCAATTAAGCATGCTAACATACTCTAAAATCAGAACTCATGAATGAGCACAAGGAAACATTGGACAGTCACTCCCTCGATAAGACTGGGACAAGTCACAAAGAGTGACTGTAATCCCAGCAGTGTGGGAGGTTGAAGTGGGTGGATTGCCTGAGCTCAGGAGTTGGAGACCAGCCTGAGCAAGAGTGACACCTCGTTTCTACTAAAAGTAGAAAACCTAAGTGAGTGTTGTGGCGCAGGCTACTTGGGAAGCTAAAGCGAAATGATCTCTTGAGCCCAAGAGTTTGAGGTTGCTTTGAGATTGATACCACAGCACTCTAGTATGGGCAACAGAGTGACACTATCTAAAAAAAAAAAAGAAAAAAATCTTGAAACAATCTGCCACACCATTTTCCCACATACAATCCTATTAGATGACTTAAAAAATAATAATGACTGTTAAAATGATACAGTCTCCATCAATGTGTGATGCTGTGGTAAAATCATAGGTATTCACCTGCTGCTGCTCGGCTTCTAAAGTCATAAAATTCCTAATAAATGAGACTCTAAGAGCAATCTGATAATATGTACAATGAAACAAAAATATGTTCATACTTTTGACAGAGATCCCACTTCAAGAAATTATTCCAAAAATAAATAAAAGTTATATATTGAATTAAATATTGTGCTCTATAATAGCCTTGTGCTAAATACTTATCCCACAAATATGAGTAAGAAATTGTCTTCAATTACAAACTCCAACCTCCCCCTCTCACCCCGCTGACTAACACACTATCTAGTGGGAAAATGTAGGGTATAAATAATCACAGTGTAATGAAATAAGTGTATTCCCTAAGATGTGCGCTAGGTACAATAGTAACATAAGAGGCAGGAGATTAAATAACATACTATAGCACAACTCCTAAGTGCCTTGCTAGGTTCTGACAATAAGAATTAAGCAAGGCTGATGGCCCTTGTGTTTCTGAGGTCCACAGAGGCCATGATCCAGGAGGGAAGCACATACCTGTCAGAGATGAAGTAGCTCACTGTATTTGAGGACCTGAAGGCAATATGGTATTTCTGAAGCACAAAATCAAGGATTAGGGTTAGGAGGAGTGAAAAGAGAAGTAAGGCCAGGCTGTGGGTAACTTGTACACACCAAAAGATTTTACTGTACTTGACGCATCACTGAAGAGTTTGTAGAGGAATGGCAAAGTCGGATCTGCATTCTGGAAAAGTGATTCTGTTGTCAGTTTGGATGATGAATTGGATTGAGGTGACAAGAGCTACAAGACTAGAATCCATGAGACCAAAGAGGAGTCTACTTACTGCTCCAGTCCAGAAGAAAAATTACAAAAGCTTAAACTAGGTAACTGCCAGAGGAGAGAGAGAGAGGAGAAAAAACTCAAAACATCTGGTACAGGCTCAGCGCCTGTGGCTCAACAGACTAAGGGGCCAGCCACGTACACCTGAGCTGGCAGGTTCAAATCCAGTCCGGGCCCACCAAAGAACAATGATGGCTGCAACCAAAAAAATAGCCAGGCATTGTGGCAGGCACCTGTAGTCCCAGCTACTAGAGAGGCAGAGGCAGGAGACTCGCTTGACCCCAGGAATTGGAGGTTGCTGGGAGCTGTGACGTCACAGCACTCTATCCAGGGTGACAACTTGAGACTCTGTCTCAAAAAAAAAAAAAAAAAAAAATCTGGTACAGAGAGAAGATACAAGATGGCCGACTGAAGTCAGATTTCAGCAGAGGCTCCTGGAGAAACAATAGCCAAAACCAACCCAATAAAGTGGAAGATTGGGGGCTGAGCTGTGAGAGAGGATTGATAAGTTCACATTGCCCCTGCTGAGGCAAGCTGGGACTCTAAGGAAACAAATTTCAGGTACAAATCCCATCCCAAAGAGGGTGGGTATCCTACCCTTGCCCCCTCATGAAAGTGGCTGGAGATGAGTACTGAACAGAGGACCTTTTGTTTCACCAAAGGGAAGAGAACAACTGAGGGCTGAGACTCCATCCACAGAGATATACCACTGCAAGCCCAGGAAGTCTCTTACCTGGGCCAAAAGTTGAACTAATATTCTCCCTACCTTCCTGAACTCTCAATCCACCCTTCCCCCATCTCCTGGTGGACTGGAAAACGACCCCCTGCAGAATCCAGAGAGTCTGGCAGATTTTTTGCTAGGGTGGGGTATCTCATGAACCATGGGGCAGTTGCGCTAAAACTAAAACTTTAATAGAGGCAAGGAGGCACAAGGGGAGAGAGACTTTTCCCATGTTGGAAAGAGCACAGCAGGGGACCCTGCGCTACCACCAACCACTAGGGACTGCAATGGCACCCATTGGCACCCCACCTTCTTCTGCTACCTGCAGGGCACTGCCCATCAACTCCCTGGCTTCCCACGCAGGTCCTGTAACCCCTGCGGCCAGTGGCTGGAGGCTCTGCCCTCTGGCTCCTGCAACCTGCCGGTGGCCGGTGACAACACTCTCCACTTCCCCGCCAAGCACCTGCAACTGGCACAGCCTGTCCAGTGCCCTCCACCTCCCCACCTGGCTCCAGTGACCTGTGCACAGTACCCCAGACCAGCAGCACCCCCCCAACAGTGGTAGCTGCTCCACTGTCCCTCCCACTGGGGTCAAATTTGGGAGAGAATCATTTCCCCAATTCTGTGGAACACATAGGGAACCTGACCTGACCTTCAGGGATTCCAGAGGTGGAATGGGGCCAATGCAGAGGCCTGGTCTCTGAGGGAAAGTACCACACTCCTCCACAGTAACCCCCGACTGGGTACCAACACAGATGGAACACTCCCCAGTTTCCAATGATCCCTGGAGGGAATCAGGCCTAAACTAGTCCCCTCTGCAAGTCGCACAGTGAGACAGCCTGGTTGGGGAGGCATTGTCTCCTCTTTGACTTAGGTGCAAATCTCTGGTATACTTGAGTATTAGAGACAGCTGAGCTACAGCCCTGTGGAGTAACCAGTGACTGGGGGTGATGGAGATACAAAGTGGGAAAAGAGGGACCATCACCCCTGGAATAATTATTTTGCTGGGCAGGCTTTTCTGACTCCATGGATCACCAAAGCGAGTGACACTTGAGCTGCCAGTGAACCCCTGCTGTCCAGTTGCTGGAGACCTTTTGAACTCTCCCACTTGATCTGTGTTTGTGCTGACTGGGATAATTGGTTTGGAACTCTTGATCTGGGCCCATCACCCAAGGACCGTCCAAGGTTATATCATGGCTGTATTGAAGAGGGAGGGTCTGATTCTCCTCTCCTAATTCTTGCCAGGGGGTGGCAGGGTGTCTTAATTGCTTGTATTCCTCCACAGCTCACATTTTAACCCAAAGTCACTGACCCACTAGGACTGGTCAGAGTCTAGCTAAATACAAGACAGACCCACCTAGCCCCAACAGACCAAGAGGTTTCCCAGAGTCTCAGGCTGCAGTACTGAACGCGACCTTGGTAAAGCCATAGGGGAAAAGCTGCAGTCACCAGTCCCAGCATGCTGGTAAAGGCCTGGTTAATTACATCTCCAGGAGCCCTCAATTTAATTCCACCTTACCCAGCACCTTTAAACAAACAATGAAAAATAACCATGGGGAGGAATCAGTGGAAAAACTTGGACAACATGAATAACCAGAGTAGATCAACTCCCCCACGGTATGACAAAGGAGATGCAACAGAAGATACTATTCATAAACAAATGACTCTGATGTCAGAAATTGTGTTCAAAATTTGGATAGCAAATAAAATTAAGAGAATTGAAGTAAAATTGTAATTAGAAGTTCAAGGAGTAATTCAAAAGTTGGCTCAAGAATTCAATGAATTCAAAGATAAAATCACCGAAGATTTTGACAAATTGAGGCAAGAATTTGCATCCTTCAAAGACCTGAGAAATACAGTAGAATCCCTCAGTATTAGGATGATGAAGGCAGAAGAAAAGATCTCAGACATTGAAGACAAAGCTTTTGAATGCTCACAAATGTTCAAAAATGAAGAGAAATGGAGAGGAAAGATGGATCATTCTCTGAGAGAGTTGTGGAACCACTCCGAAAAAGCAAACATTCACCTTATTGGAATTCCTAAAGGTGATAAGAATGATCTCAAGGGCACAGATACTCTACTGCAAGAGATTTTAGAGGAAAACGTTCCAAACATGGCAAGAGATACTGAAATTCAGATAGCAGACAGTTTCAGAACCCCAGCATGACTCAATCCAAATAAAGCATCCCCTAGACACATTGTAATTAACTTTGCCAAAGTTAATATGAAAGAGAAAATCCTACAAGCAGCCAGACATAAGAAAATCATAACCTACAAGGGGAAGAATATTAGAATGGCTACAGATCTTTCTGCTGAAACTTTTCAAGCCAGAAGAGAATGGTCATCAACCTTCAATCTCCTAAAACAAAACAACTTTCAGCCCAGGATCCTGTATCCAGCTAAACTGAGTTTCATTTATGATGGAGAAGTCAAATAATTTAATGACATTCTTAAGTTGAAGAAATTTACCATAACTAAACCAGCTCTTCAAGATATTCTCAGACCCATCCTTCACAATGATCACCACAATTCTTTACCACTAAAGTAAACTACTCAGAAATTGTTAATCAAAACCCAATTTCCACAGTGACAACAGGATTAAAAACATCCATTAGTCTTTTGAAAAACTTGACACCCAAAATACTTCCAGGCTTATCAATACTCTCAATTAATGTGAATGGCTTAAATTGTCCACTAAAGAGGCACAGTTGGCTGACTGGATACAAAAACTCAGGCCAGATATCTGCTGCATACAAGAATCTCATCTTATCTTAAAGGATAAATATAGAGTCAGGGAGAAGGGATGGACATCTATAATCCAGGCAAACAGAAAACAGGAAAAAGCAGGGGTTGCAATTTTATTTGCAAATACATTTGGCTTTAAAGCAACAAAAGTAAGGAAAGACAAGGATGGTCGTTTTATATTTGTCAAGGGAAACACTCAACATGATAAGATATCAATTATTAACATTTATGCACCCAACCAAAATGCTCCCCAATTTATGAGCAAGACCCTAACAGACATGAACAATTTGATATCTTCCAGCACCATAATAGTCAGAGATTTTAACACCCCTTTGGCAGTGTTGGATAGATCTTCCAAGAAGAAACTAAGCAAAGAAATTCTGGATTTAAACTTTACCATACAACAATTGAGTTTAATGGACATCTATAGAACACTTCATCCTAACAAAATTGAATATACGTTCTTCTCATCAGCCCATGGAACATCCTCCAAAATTGATCACATCTTAGGTCATAAGGCTTACCTCAGCAAATTTAAAAGAATAGAAATTATTCTTTGTATTTTGTCAGATCATCACAGAATAAAAGTTGAACTTACCAGTCACAGGAATCTGCATACTCATATGAAGACACAGAAGCTAAATAATCTTATGCTGAAAGATAGCTGGGTCAAAGATGAGATTAAGAATGAAATTACCAAGTTTTTAGAACAGAATGAAAATGAAGATATGAATTATCAGAACCTCTGGGATACTACAAAGGCAGTCTAAGAGGGAAATTAATAGCACTGCAAGCCTTCCTTAAGACAATGAAAAGAGAGGAAGTCAACAACTTAATGGGACATCTCAAGCAACTGGAAAAGGAAGAACACTCCAACTCCAAACCCAGCAGAAGAAAACAACCAAAATTAGAGCTGAATTAAATGAAATTGAAAACAAAAGAATTATTCAAAAGATCGAAGAATCAAAAAGTTGTTTTTTTGAAAAGTTTAACAAAATTGATAAACCCTGGGCTAGCCTTACAAGAAATAGAAAATTAAAATCCCCAATTTCATCAATCAGAAATGACAAAGGCAAAATAACAACAGAGACTCAGAAATTCAAAAAATTCTTAATGAATACTACAAAAAACTCTATTCTCAGAAGTATGAAAATCTGAAAGAAATTGACCAAAACTTAGAAGCATACCACCTTCATAGACTTACCCATAAAGAATTAAAAATGTTGAACAGACCTATATCAAGTACTGAAAGAGCATCAACTATATGAAATCTCTCAAAAAAGAAGAGTCCAGGACCAGATGGCTTCACATTGGAATTCTACCAAACCTTTAAAGAGAGACTACTACCTATATTACATAACCTTTTCCAAAGCATAGAAAAAGAAGGAATACTTCTCAGTACATTCTATGAGGCAAATATCACCCTGATCCCCAAACCAGGAACAGACCTAACAGGAAAAGAAAATTATAGACCAATATCTTTAATGAATATAGATGCAAAAATATTCAATAAGATCCTAGCAAACATAATACAGCAACACATCAAACAAATTATACACCATGACCAAATTGGTTTTATCCCAGGGTGTCAAGGCTGGTTCAATATACATAAATCTATAAATATAATACATCACATAAACAAAATAAAAAACAAAGACCATATGATTCTCTCAATCGATGCAGAAAAACTTCTGATAATATCCAGCATCCTTTTATGACCAGAACACTTAAGAAAATAGGTATAGAAGAGTTTAAGAGACTTCTTAAACTGATAAAGACCAACTACAGCAAACTCACAGCCAATATCATATTGAATAGAGTTAAATTGAAATCATTTCCACTCAGATCAGGAACCAGGCAAGGTTGCCCACTGTCTCCACTGCTTTTTAACATTGTAATGGAAGTCTTAGCCATCACAATCAGGCAAGAAATGGTGATCAAGTGTATCCATATAGGGTCAGAAGAGATCAGACTTTCACTCTTCACAGATGATATGATTGTATATCTGGAAAACACCAGGGATTCAACCACAAAACTCTCAGAAGTGATCAAGGAATACAGCAGCATCTCTGGTTACAAAATCAATACTCACAAATCTGTAGCCTTTATATATACCAACAATAGTCAAGCTGAAAAAGTCAAGGACTCTATTCCTTTTATAATAGTGCCAAAGAAGATGAAGTATTTGGGAGTTTACCTAACAAAGGATGTGAAAGATCTCTGTAAAGAGAACTATGAAACTCTGAGAAAAGATGTTAACAAATGGAAAAACATACCAGGCTCACTGCTGGGAAGAATCAACATTATTAAAATGTCCATACTGCCCAAAGAAATATGCAATTTTAATGCAATCCCTATTAAAGCACCACTGTCATATTTTAAAGATCTCAAAAAAAATAATACCTCATTTTATATGGAATCAGAAAAAGACCTCGAATAGCCAAGACATTACTCAGAAATAAAAACAGATCAGGAGGAATCATGCTACCAGACCTCAGACTATACTATAAATCAATGGTGATCAAAACTGCATGGTACTGGCACATAAACAGAAGTAGATGTATGGAACAGAATAGAGAACCAAGAGACGAACCCAGCTACTTGCTGTTATTTGATCTTTGAAAAGCCAATTAAAAACATTCAATGGAGAAAAGATTCCCTATTTAACAAATAGTGCTGGGTGAACTGGCTGGCAAACTGTAGAAGACTAAAACTGGACCCACTCTTTTCACCATTAACAAAGATAGACCCTCGCTGGATAAAAGATTTAAACTTAAGAAATGAAACTATAAAAATATTAGAAGAAAGTGCAAGGAAAACACTTGAAAAAATCAGCCTGGGAGAAGACCCCCCAGGCAATTGAAGCAACACCAAAAATATGTTACTGGGATCTGATCAAACTAAAAAGCTTCTGCACAGCCAAGAACACAGTAAGTAAAGAAAGCAGTCAGCCCTCAGAATGGGAGAAGATATTTGTATGTTATGTCTCTGACAAAGGCTTAATAACCAGAATCCACAGAGAGCTCAAACGTATTAGCAAGAAAAGAACAAGTGATCCCATCTCAAGGTGGGCAAGAGACTTGAATAGAAATTTCCCTGAAGAAGACAGGTGCATGGCCTATAGACACATGAAAAAATGCTCATTATCTTTATTTTATTTTATTTATTTATTTATTTTTGAGACAGAGCCTCAAGCTGTCACCCTGGATAGAGTGCTGTGGCATCACAGCTCACAGCAACCTCTAATTCCTGGGCTCAAGCGAGTCTCTTGCCTTCGCCTTCCAAGTAGCTGGGACCACAGGCGCCCGGCCATTTTTTGGTTGTAGCCGTCATTGTTGTTCGACGGGCCTGGGCTGGATTCAAACCCAGCAGCTCAGGTGTACGTGGCTTGCGCCTTAGCCTGCTGAGCCTCAGGTGCCGATCCTTATCATCTTTAATCATCAGAGAAATGCAAATCAAAACCACTTTGAGATATCATTAACTCCAGTAAGATTAGCCCACATCACAAAATCCCAAAACCAGAGATGTTGGCATGGATGTGGACAAAAGGGAAGACTTCTACACTGCTGGTGGGAATGCAAACTAACATGTTCCATTTGGAAAGATGTTTGGAGATCACTTAGGGATCTAAAAATAGACTTGCCATTTGATCCTGCAATTCCTCTACTAGGTATATATCCAGAAGACCAAAAATCACTTTATAACAAAAAGTGATATTTGCACCAGAATGTTTATTGCAGCCCAATTAATAATTCCTAAGTCACAGAAGAAGCCCAAGTGCCCACTGATCCATGAATGGATTAATAAATTGTGGTATATGTACACCATGGACTATTATGCAGCCTTAAAAAAGATAGAGACTTTACCTCTTTCATGTTTACATGGATGGAGCGGGAACATATTCTTCTTAGCAAAGTATCTCAAGAATGGAAGAAAAAGTATCCAATGTACTCAGCCCTACGATGAAACCAATTTACAAGCACCCACACTTCCATATGCAAGCTAGAACTCAACTACAGCCCCAAGATGAAGGGGAAAGAGGAGGGGAAAGGGAGGGTATGGGGAAAGATGGGTCGAGGGAAGATAATTGGTAGGACCACATCTATGGTGCATTTTTCAAAGGTACATGTTAAATCTACTAATGTAGAATATAAATGTGTTAACACAATAACTAAGAAAATGTGAAGGCTATGTTAACCAATTTGATGAAAGTATTTCAAATTGTATATAAAACCAGCACAATGTATCCCTTAATTGCATTAATGTACACTGCTATGATTTAAAAAAAATAATAAAATAAAAGATCTGGTACAGTGGATTCCTTCATAGGAATTTGTCCTTGTT